>CAUYQU010058907.1:0-14558 GCA_963574635.1 Cheracebus regulus | reverse complement strand
TCTAAGAGGAGTCCGTGCAACTTCTCTGGCCCCTCCTGTCCGGACCACAGAACCTCACCTGGGAGCCTGAATAAATTCCCTTGCATTGGATTATTTTGGTGCTGGCCTCAGTTTCTTCATTTTATCCTCGGAAACAAACCTTACAATGTCTACTATCTGTTTTGTTTCTCTGATCTTCCTTTACTTCTTTCTTTTGAATTAAGCAAATATTTCCTGGTGTAACACTTAAGGTTTTTTTTTTTTCTTTTTTGATTATATTCTTAACGATTGACCTAATGCTTACTATATTCCTCTTAGAATATTAAAATCGATACAACCATTACTTTAATCTTACATCTTTTAAAGAAACCAAGATTAAAAAGGAGAGGAAGTACATATTTAGAGTTTGTTATATTAACCTCCTTATTTACTATTTCTGGTTCTCTTTATTTTTTCCTGTGAATTTGACTTACCATCTGGCATTGTTGCTTGCTGTGTGTGTATATGTTTCTGTGTGTGTTAAGATTACTTTTTGGGGTCATTTGCTTTCAGCCTGGAGAACTTTCTTTGTTATTTCTTGTAAGGCATGTCTGCTAGCAACAGATTCAGTTGTTGTTTATCTGGAAATGTCTTTATTTCACCTTCATTTTTAAAAAGTGGTTTTTTTTTAGATATAAGATTCTTTTGTGCTTTTAGTTCTTTGATGATGTCACCTCACTGCCTTCTGGCTCTATTGTTTCTCATAATAAGTCAAAACTTAATTTTACTGGGGCCTCTTGTATTTGAAGAATTATTTTTCTTTTGATTCTTTCAAGACTTTCTCTTTGTATTTGTCTCTTAGCATTTTAACTCGGATGTGTCTGGTGTATATCTCATTGTTTACCCTTTTTTTTCTTTTTGAGACAGGGTCTCAGTCACCCAGGGTGGAGTGCAGGGGCACCATCTCGGTTCACTGCAACCTCCACCTCCCAAGCTCAAGCGACGCTTCCACTTCACCCTCTTGAGTAGCTGGGATCACAGGTACAAGCCACCGCGCCTGGCTAATTTTTGTATTTTTGTAGAGACAGAGTTTCTCCATGTTGCCCAGGCTGGCCCTGAACTTTTGGGCACAAGCAATCCGCCCACTTCAGCCTCCCAAAGGGCTGCGATTATAGGCGTGAGCCACTATGCCTGGCCCACTTTTTGGTGTTTATTGAGCCTCTTAGATGTGTAGATTAATATTTTTCATCAAATTTGGGAACATTTCAGCCATTATTCACTGAAGTACTTTTTACATTCCTTTCTCCCTCTGCTCTCTTTCTGCTATTCCCCTTATGAATAGGTTGGTGCCTAATGGTGTCCCACATTTCTCTGAGGCTCTATTGATTTCTCTTCAGTCTTTTTTCTCTTTGTTCTTCAAATTGCATAATCTTTCTCCATCTCTTCAAGTTCACTGATTCTTCTGCCAGTTTGGATCTATTTTGGAACCTCTCTAGTGGATTTTTAAAATTTCAATTTTATACTTTTCAACTTTTTTAAAAAAATTTGATCTCTTTATTATTATTCTGTATTCGATGAGACATGGTCATTATGCATTATCCTTTACCTTTTCAGTGATAGTTTCATTTTGTTCTTTGAACATATTTATAATGATTGCTTTGAAGTCTTTTTTGTTGTTAAATATGACAACTGAGCCTTCTCACAGGCAGTTTCTGTTGCCTGTATTTTTCCCCTGTGTATGTGTCACACTCTGGTTTCTTTGTGTATCTGGTAGTTTTTTGTTGAAGATTCATCGATACATTGTAGCCACCTTGATACTGATTCCTTCCTTCCATGGGTCTTCCTTGCTTGCTTGTGTATATGTTTAGTACCTTGGCTGGACTATTTAGCAAAGTCTGTTTCCCTTGGTATGATGGTGAGTCCGCTGACCTCACTCCCCAGAGGGCAGTCTTAGGTGTGTGCAGTCACCCCCGGATGACAGTGGTTTTAGCAGGGCTCTGTGGGTCTCTTTTAATGGCCTCTCTCTTTAACACCATCTGTTAGGTTCCACTAATTGCCAGCCTAGGACTCTTTTTCCAACAATAGCTTGGGGCACATGCCGCTCCACAGCTTAATCTAATTAAATCCAGGCCCCTTTGTAGGGGTATTTTTGAGGCCAGTCTTGAGGTTTGTTCTGACCCCAGGAAGGCTCTCCTTAGCTGTCTCTCCCCTGGCGCTCTCCGGTAAACCAACTGGAATGTAGTTTATCCTGGTGTCGTCATGGAGCCACCAGCCTCCTCCTTATTCCCTGCTGCAAAGGCTCCATCCTTGCCCAGCCTACCCTTAGGCTTGAAATTCTCCACTCTGTTTCAAATCAATTCTCATGGGGAGCACTTTGGAGTTCTGTATTCTAATGGGTACCTTCCTTTCCTGGGAAGAATTCCTGAGGCACTGCTCTGGAGTTGGGGTCAGGGACAGTGGCTCACTTCTTGTGTAGTGACATGTTTGCCTCTCATGCAGGCCACTAGGTGGGGGAAGTAACTTCAAATCTTCAGAGCTTGTCTCTCCCAGTGTAGAACCCCTGCCCTATGAGTCAGCAGAGATGAGGGCAGTGAGGCCCCAGTGTTCTGAGCCAGCCACACCTGGACAGGCCCTGGATACTATGAGTTGGAGGAGGAAGGGAGTCCCAGCCTTTCAGCTGCTTTTACCTGGAGTAGAGCTTCTATTGCACAGAGTTGGGGGGAACGAGAAATGCAGGCAGCCCTCCCCAGCTCCCGCAGCCTGGGGAGGGGCCGTGGCCCTGGACTGGAGCTGCAGGGAGCAGAGCCCTGTCTTCTTGCCCACACCTGCTCGGAGCGCAGCCTCTCACGCCGAGCTGGGCAGGGAAGCAGGCGTTGGCTGAAGTGCCACAGACTCAGTCTTCTTAACAAGAGTTAGTAGATTTACTTGAGCAAATTTTTCTTAATTTACTGTATACCCTTAGGAAAATGTACAGAGACTCTACATGAGTATGTTTTTAAAAACTGTTTCTTTTTCAGTGACAGCTGTCTCACTGGGGAGGGTCTGCTGAGAGACTTGTACTGTCCTTCTGGAAGTCAGCTCCCAAGTGACGGGGTTTCTTTCTGAGCTTTGCCCTTGCCCATCCCAGGGAGTCCCAGCGAGCGCGGAGGCACTGGGCCAGGCTGCACATTGACACCTCGAATTCTTGCAATGGTTGTGAAACATTGACAGATAGGAGGCACCTGCTACTTGTTTCAAATACATTTAATTTTCACAGTCCTTATTATGCAAGTAGCAGGCAAACAAGCTTACTTTGTGCTTTGAGTCTGCAAATGTAATTTATTTGAGGATTAAGTGGAGGTAAACTGTGCTCCCCTTGTGGCTCCCTGGGGAGACTGAAGAGGGCACATGGGCAGCCACCTCCAGACTGCTGCTGGCCACGCGGGGATCTCCCGCAGTCACCACAGATGTCCTGTGTCCCACCTGGCTGCTCACGCTGCCTCATCATCAGGTGGATGCTTTTCACACGCTGGTCCTGAGGCCAGTGTCCTCTGCCCTCCCTCCAGGTCACACGTGACCTGCTTCTTCCGCCTCCGTGGTGCCCCAGAGAGTTGCTCCCTTGACAATTTCTGATCTCATGAGGGAGGGTTTAGAGGATGCTATGTGGCCAACCATCTATAGTTTACTATAGTTTCTTTATGGAAACAGTCATGTAATTTAGAGGCATATGTGCATGTGTGCGTGCACGCACACCCACTCTCCATAAGCCGTAGCAGAGACAGTTGGGGTGAGCAGAAAGTGTCTGCAGGATTTGTTGCCAGAGTGAGAGGAATCTACCGAGTGGAGCTGTCTGTGGCACCGATGGGATGAGGCTGGGGTGTGTGTGACTGAAAGTGAATCTAAGCCAAACCAACCCAGCCTGGAAGGACGTTTGATTTGATCTGCACAATGGTGGAGAGAAAAAACGAATTGTTTGCTGACATTTTCAGATTGAGGGATTTTAGACGAGCTTGCAAAGTTCTTTTGAAAAATGAGGAGATCTAGCACCCTGAGTTTGTATTCCTCCTTGACAACAGTGGCTGGAACTGTGGTTTCTGCTACCCGTGCAGCCCCAGTACGAGACTGAGTTTTAGCCCCTGACACAGCTCTCTGCAAATGGAGCACCGGCTGGCTCTGTGAGTCCTGCAACCTCCATCTATCTCCCTGTCAGCTTTCCCTTAATTAATTTCATCAGGAGCCCAGGAACTGTGTCTTTCATTCCAAATGGGTTGGAGCTGGCTATGAGCCAAAGTTGCAAGGTCTACAGGCAGTTGGGCTTTCTCAACCTTCAGTTTTTAATTAAGGAGCTGGAGGCCCACCCAGAGCATTGCGGGGCGAGCCCCTGGGAGAGTGGCTTCTTCCTGCAGATTTCACCCTGGCCTTACTCTAGTTCTCAAGCCAGATTATTTTCTGGAAACCCAGAGACTGTTCTGAAGCTGAGGGGGCAGGTGGGGAGACATCACATCTACACCTTCCCTTGTGGTGGTCTTGACTGCCAGACTTGTGGCAGGAACTATGAAGGGAGGGACAGAACCTCTGTCCTCAAGGAGCCCACAGGGAAGCCAAGAGAGCAGAGGGACAAGCATTGGAAAGTTTCCGCATCACTGAGGCAGACAGGAAACTCTGATCACAAACTCAGAGGTGAAGGAAGTGGAACTCATTTTATTTTTCTTTATTGCAACTTAGTTTCTTTTGTGAGCTCCTGTTCCTCCCTAGCGAAACTGAATCTTAGTTAATTCTGGGTCCCACCTTTCTCTGAAGCTGCAAGTTCATTCCAGGGAGATTGCGTAAAGCCAGGATCATAGGGTGTCAGTCAGGGTGGGCTGGCAATACTGCGGTAACAAGCAGCTTCCATCCGTCCTTGATTTGAAAGAACAAACGTCATTTTCCTGTGCACACTGCATGTCCACGGTGACCAGTGGCGGACAGTCAAGAGCCCAGGCTGACGGAGGAGGCACTGCCTTGAGCCATTGCTGGATGCTGTGCAAGGGAAGAGGACAGAGAGGAGACTGGACTGGAAATCAAGTGCTCAGCCCCTCTGTACCCAACTCAGTGCCCAGAACCAGCCTGTGGCCTCCAGAGCCCCGAGGGGCAGGGCGCGGACCTCCCCTGTGCCCACATGTGGGGCATCTGGGAATATGTGGCAGCAGTGACTCCCACAGTTGCTGATTTTGTCATCTCTCTACCCTCTCTGTCGAGACGCCTTCCCCTGCACCCATCTTCTGAGGGCTTTGCTTCACTCACCTCGGTTAATCTCTCACAACACATGCTCCTCACCTGCCCCTGAATCTGAGGGGACAGATGCCAAGGACAACATTGGCCTAGTCCCTCTGAAGGTCACTGTGTTGCAAAGAGGAGCATACAAAGTGCATATCTGTGATGACAGGGCCAGAGACTTCAAATTGCCTGCAGATGCCTGTTCCAGGTCTGCACGGGTTGCTGGGGCGAGAGTTTCAGATGGCAGTACTTGTGGGAAGGGTGAGCTGATTGATGGTAGAGGTCATTGCAGGATTAGCGTCATCATCGAGGGGCTCAGCATTCACAGCTCATGTCATCCTCATGTCCCAGTGAGGAAGCACTCACTACATTCAGTGACAGCACAGTTTGGCTGGTTCCTTGCAGCTGTGCAGCTGGTCCTGGGTGGTCCCAGGAATAGAACTGGGTGTCATCTGGCCCCAAAGCCCCTGCTTTTCCCACTCACCATCTTCTCCATCCTGCTGCCCCTCTCCTCATTCTCCCACTTAGGAACCTTTTCTTAAGCTCCACACTCTCACCCAGACATCATGGCTTTTGTTTTGGAGAAAGCAGACGGTGGGGCCCACCCTCTTCTCAGACAGACCCTTTGTCCTTCGCCTCTGCTGGACACAGGGGCAGATGCAGGGGAAGAAATGGCAGGGGAGCCCACATAGGGAAACTCAAAGTGACAAGGTGACAAAGCCCACAGTCACTCCTGGGCCCCAATGGTGTACCTCTTTCAGAGGCCACCTGTCTCCTTTTGGACAACTTTATTACTCAGACATTCTGTAATGCATTTAAATCCTTTTGACATTTAAAACAAAGTATTTCAGAGACAAGGCTGTCCAGGAAATGTCTTTCCAGGGTAATTAACTTAAAACCCCAACCCTGATGTTTGGAAGGGCAAGCATGGCATGGACTCTGCCCCCAGAGGGCACTGGAGGACCACTGCCTGGAGGCCCTTGGGCCAGTGCCAGCAGCCATGGGTGGGTGCCAGGAGCCACCTTCCCTCCTACTCCTTCCTCTGGAGAAATCTCCCAGAACCTGTGTGACCTCAGCCACTGAGGCACAGAGAGCTGTATGCTCTTCATGCATTTCCATCCCCCACCCTGCTATCCCAGGAATGTGAGGTGTGTGGTTTCCTCATCAGGTGCTGCTGCTCTGGAGCATCCTCATGGGGGAAAAGTTCAGGGGTGGATAAGGAGCTGGCCCTTTGCAGTCTCTCCATCTCTCTGTCCTTCCTGCAGAGGAAGGCTGCTGTGTTCAGGGTGGCTGCCGCAGAGCAGTCCTTGTGGATGACGCCCCACTTTCTAAGTAGCCAGAAGTTTGTTCTTTTCAGAAACAGATTCCCATTTCTGCAGGATCTGTTTCAAAGCTCACATATGCATGTGGAAGCAGAGTCATGTTTCCAGACAAACTCCATGGATGGCTGAGCTTGGGAAGTGTTGCAACGTGACCTTCCTTTTGGAGAGTCATAGGACACATTAGTATACAAAACCTCTGCACTTTAAAAGTGAAAGTAGAGGCCAGTTCAGATTTGGGTTAAGTCCGTTTTAAAAAATAGTTTCACCATAGAGTGTTTTCATTGCAGAATGACAAAGCTCTGGGGACTCCTGTAATCCAAATGCTTTCTACCTCATTTGTGGACCTCCCTTCTATCCCCACCCCCAAAGTTTCAGTTGGCTTTGTAAAATATTAAACACATTTAATATGTCACACTGAATTTCAAGTAATAGAAATCCAACTTGAACTGCCTAAAGCAAAGAGGGAACGTAATGGCTCATATAACAAAAAAGTTCTAAGATGTCGGACTTCAGATATGTCTTGACCCATGAGCGTAAGTAATAGAATCAAGATTTTGTCTTCTTTTTCCATCTCTCAGATCTGGTCTCCTCTGTGTTGGAGACATGCACTCTGTCATGGTGCTGAATGGCTGCCTGGACCCCAGGCTTACTGACATCCTTATCCTTTTAGGGGTTGGTGGAAAAGAGTTTCTTTTTAGCAGTTTTGAAGAAAGCTCTTGATGGAGTTTCACTGGGCCAGCCAGGATCACATGCTCATCTCTGAACCAATAGCTGTGGCTGGGGGATTTGATGTTCTAGTCAGCCAGTCCTGAATCAGGCCAGAGAGCCAGGAAGAAACCAGCCCAGCTGGACCTCATGGAAAGATGGAGTGTGATGGGTTCCCTAAGGAAATTATGGTTTCAAATACTAGAAGAAGGCAGACTGTGTACATGACAAAGTCAGCCATGTCTTATGTCCCCTCGGTCCCAGCTGATCTCCCATGTTTCCCCCACTGCTGTAGAACAGGAATTCTCAACCAACACTATGGACACTTGGGCTGGGTAACTCCTGTGGGGCAGTCTTGTGCACTGTAGTGTGTTTAGCAGAATCCTTGGCCTCTGCCTGCCTGATTCCATCCCGTTAGGACAACCCCAGATGACTTGAGCCATTGCCAGTTGTGTCTTGTGGGGCCGCCAAGCTGAGCTTCCCTTCCTGCCAGTCATAATGCCACATCTCACTCACATTGTTTTAATGAAGTCACACACTTTCTTGTCTAGTATGTAAGTGTGAGCATGTGAGTATGGTGTGAATGTCTGTTATTCCTTTGTTTAGAGGACAGGGGCTGTTCTGTGTCCCAACAATTAGCACATAGTTCCCTCTCTGTATACATAGATTAGGTATAGAAGGAATGAAGAAAGGGAGAGTGGGAAGGAAGGAGGGAGGGAGGGAAGAAACTGGAGCAAGCAAACCTGCTACTCTCTGCTCTCCTGCAGGTTTTCCTCTTCTGATCTGCATCATTTCACTGTCATTTGCCACGGACAGCTACGGAACAAGCAACAAGTAAGTGCAGGGCTTTGCCTCACTTTCGGCAGCCCTTCCTGGACAGGCTGCCGTGAGGAGCCTGTAGCTCTTGCCTCCCTGGGCTGTTCTGGATGCAGGGGTGCTTTGCAAAGCCGGCTCTCACAAGCCCACCCAGTGAGAGAGTCATGGTCCAGGGAGAGGGAGAAACAAACCAGCTGTGCCCTGGAGATTTGTCAGCCTTGGAACTAGCCACAAAGACCACAGAGCACCTCCAAGAATAGCAGGGAGGCTGGTAGGAGTTTCTGCTTGGAAATTTTTCATCCACATGGTCTTCCCAGACACAGTTCTCGTCACCCGTGGAGGCTAAATTGTGACCCTTTCACCCTTTCCTGGGGTGGTCAGCAAGGGCCCTGTGTATACCATATGCCCAGTAACTGACAGTGGAGCAAGTCCGTGAATGCTGGAGTAAGTGCGACCTGCTGGGTGCCAGGCAGGTGGTCTTGAGGCTCCCATTGCTTGGGTAGTAGGGGATGGACCTTATGATGTCCAGTGCCTCCTGTTGCCACCTGAGGTGCAGCTCATGGGTCCACAGTTGTGTCAGGAAGACGATGGGATGGTGCTGTGGAACCAGGTCAGCTGTTCAAGTTCTAGAAATACGATTTTCTTTCCTTACAAGAAAAAGAGCTTTCACTCAAATAAATGTCTCTTGGAAGCTGCTGCCTATTCTAGCCAAGCTGAAGAACCACTGTGCGAAAAAATGGAAGATAAATATTGACAGTGCTTACAAACAGAAAGGAAGTCAGGCATTTTCACAGCTTCAAAATGAGAAAATAGTACAGCTGAATAGTGAAACCGGGAGAAATCCAGCCTTTTCTGCTTTGGTGCAAGTTTCCTGAATGCGAAGCATTTACAGAAGGCAGGTCTGAGTGCACACTGAAACAATGTGCAGAACACTGCCCCGTTTATGCAGAACACTGTCCCAGCCTGCTCCGTTCATTCTGGATGCTGTTACAAGTTGAGGGACTAATTAGAAGAATGTTCTCCTCAAACAGCTCGATGGCATTTGTTCCCTTTTATCCCATCTGGAGCTTGGGGCTGTTGGGCTCACCCACAGTCCTGAGTCCCAGGTTCTGACTCTGATCTTAGCCTTTTCCCCACTCATGCCCAAAAGCCAGGCAGCACCAGGCAGGTTCAGGAAGCTCGCTGGGTTTCTGAACAGGATAGGGTATCTATCAGAGTCCCTCAGCGACTTAGCATGAAATGCTGGAAAGCACAGTCTCTCTCTCTCTCTTTGCAGAGGCACCCCACTCTCCAGAGAGCCTGGTTTGAATCGCACCTTTGCAGAGGTACCATTCAGACTTGCTGTGCATGTTTTCTTTTCAACAGTGCATCCTCAGATGAGAGGTTTCTCCTCTTCGTGCTCTGGGTGAGCCTCTTGCAGGTGCTGTCACTTGTTTCGGGGCATTTACTGTCTCCTGGTCTGGGAGGCTTCAGGGGTGGAATGAGGACAGGGAGGCAGTGTGTCCACAATGATCTCTGAAGTCACCTGAGCTTTTTTGGGCTCGGATTCCTCATCTGTAGGATGGGCGTGATCACAGCACCCACCTCAGGGGCAGCATAGGATTAAATGAGATGATAGAATCTGATGTGCTGTGGGGCCGACCTGCTGCTCAGTGAACCAGCCCCAAGGAGACGCCACATTGTGTGCTAGTGAGGACTGCATCACGTACCTGCCCAGATCCAACTAAAGGCACCCCAGTGCCCTGGGAAACACTGTCCCAGGAGTCCAGAAGATGAGATGTCTCAGGGAATCTTAGGCTCTTGACAGCGCCGTAGGCTCTGGAGATGAAACTGTGAAGGAGCTGGCCATTTTTGCCTGAGTTCTGGGGGTCACTTCTCAGAACCCAGGTCCTCAAACTGGATCTTCTGCTCAGGACATCAGAACATCAGCAGGACCTTCTGGAGCCTTTCCTCTGAGTTGGAGCGCACTGAGGGATGTAACCCTGAGCTTGGAGCCTATGGGGATGGGCGTGTTGCATCTCTGACGCCGCGTCAGTACGGTAGTCCCTCATGGGAGGCCCCTGGCGGGTCATGTTTCAAGTGCCCTGCAGGAAAGCCAGTTCCCAGCCAAGGCTTATTTCTCTTTCATAATGAAATTAAAATCTGTTTTGGATTTTGGCTAAACTCTCCAGGCGTTGCTGTCCTGGTCTGCAAACCTGGGAAATCCTTTCCAAGCACGAGACGTGGGATCATCATGGATAAAAATATGTTTGCAGGGATTAGGAATGTTGTATGACTGTGCCCCAGGCGGACCCTGTAGCTGAGAGAGGCAGCACCTTAGCAGCTACTTTTGAATGAAGGTACGCTGGCGGGCGGGACGAGGTGTCAAAGTAACGGCTCTGCTTCCCTCCACAGTTGCTGGCTGTCGCTGGGGAGTGGCACCATCTGGGCCTTTGTAGCCCCTGCCCTGTTTGTCATTGTGGTACGTTTCCTGCCCTTGTGGGTGCAGAGCATGTCTGGGGAGGGGCAGGAGGAGAGGGCGCGGGGCTCTGGAGATGGCACAGGGCTCCCTGAGGAGCTTCTGAAGGATACAGTGTCATTCCTCGGTCACTCCTCCTAGGGCTCCTCTGGGCCAGTGACTCAGGGTCTTATTTCCCTGAATGTTTAGGAAGGCAGAGCTTTCCAGGCGGGTCCATTCAAGGCCCCAGGGCTCTTCCAGGTGAGGGGACAGGTGCAGGCACACTCGTCCTGAGGACAGCATGGGTGAGAGCTGGTCCTTCCCCATCCTCTGGCACCTTCTCACCCGCAGGCTCGTGCCTTGCTCGGCAGTCACCAGGACTCCAAGGCTGCAGAGGGGAATCAGCAGAAGCCTCCTGGGAACCACACATAACAGTTATAGTGGTTTGCAAGTGACAGAAAACCCAACTCAGAGTTTGTTGTTGTTTTTCTGAGATGGAGTTTCGCTCTTATTGCCCAGGCTGGAGTACGATGATGTGATCTCGGCTCACTGCAACCTCTGTCCCTGACGTTCAAGCGATTCTCCTGCCTCAGCCTCCTGAGTAGCTGGGATTACAAGCGCTTGCCACCATGCCCAGCTAATTTTGTATTTTTAGTAGAGACAGGGTTTCTCCATGTTGGTCAGGCTGGTCTCAAACTCCTGACCTCAGGTGATCTGCTCTCCTTGGCCTCCCAAAGTACTGGGATTACAGGCATGAGCCACCACAGCTGGCCCCAGTTCAGAGTTTAAACACAGATAGGGATTTTTTTCCTGAGTCAGGACCATCTGTCGGGAGGCTGGGCCCCGGGCTCCTGCGCCTGTGCGCTGGGTTGAGGCTCCTCTTTCATTTTCTCTGCCTCCCGGGATGGAGATGGAGGCTTTTTCCCAGCAGTCCCAACGCAAGTTCCAGGGCTGGTTCTCAGTGGCTGTGGTGAGTTATGTGTCTGTCTCAGAACCGATCAGGGAAATGGGATGAAGTTGCATGATTGGTCAGGTCTGCCTCACGTGACTTCCTTGCGCCATTAGCACCAGTGAACCCCAGGAGCTGCGGGCCTGGTGGGGTTCTGGTCAGAGGGTTGACCTCAGCAGAGCCTGCACTTTTCCCTCTGTGCCTCCACGTCCCTTTCTGTGAGGGCCTCGGCTGGTTGAGCCCCGGCTGCACATCCTGGCCCAGGCTTCCCGTCGGCAGGTTGGCCCAGGGCCCCGCAGTGAACTGGAGCAACTCCCTGGGCTGAGTAGGGGCCGTCAGGGGCCCCAGGGCGTCAAGCGGGGCACCCCCAGCGGAGGGGCGGGAATCTTTGTGCAAGCAGAGCATGTCGCAAGGGAAAGGCTTGTGGCATCAGAGTCTCCCGCACAGCGTCTGCAGAGCTCCCAGCAGGGCTGGTTTTTCTTTCAGCGAATCACTTGTCAGCTGCAGAGGGGACGCCTTTGGGTCTGTGCGGTTGAGCTCCTCGTGTCCAGGGGCTGCAGTGCCTCCCCGGGGCTGCCTGAGGATCAATTCGACCTTTAAAGACTGACAGAGGCTTTAGTGAGAGGTTTTCGTGCTCCCTGGAAGTCTGAGAGGACCATTAATTTTGTCACCCAAAATGCAAAAACGCTTTTGGAACAGACTCCCAGCCCCTCAGTCATCAGACTCCTGGCCAGAGCATGGACAGCTGGGAGGGGCTTTAAAGGACGTTTAGTGACAGAGGGCATGAGGGGGAAGTCGTATTCCCTGTTCTCCGTTTCTCTCTGCTGACTTAAACCCTCTAGAACCGCAGGACCCGGGCAGAACAGGCCCATGTGTCAGACGCTGCCCTGGTCATCTGGCTTCGTGTCTGACCATGCTCAGTGACAGCTGGGGTTCTAAGGTGGCTCTGCCTGGCTCCTTCACCACCCACTCGGTGTGGGGCCCAGTGCCAGGAACCCAGCACTCCTGTGTCTCCCAGCCTGGCTAGAGTCCCTTTTGTCATTCCTGTAGGGACATCACCTCCAGGGCCTCACCCTCACCCCACTCCTTATCAGTGGCCCTCAACCCTGGAGGACAAAATGAATGCTCCTCAAACTCATTACCTGGGAGTGTTTTGTTTTTGTTTTTTGAGACAGAGGCTTTCCTCTGTCGCCTGAGCCGGAGTGCAGTGGCATGATCTTGGCTCACTGCAACCTCTGCCTCCCGGGTTCAAGCAATTCTCCTGCCTCAACTTCCTGAGTAGCTGGGACTACAGGCAGGTGCCACCATGCCCAGCTAATGTTTGTATGTTCAGTAGAGATGGGATTTCCCCATGTTGGCCAGGCTGGATTCGAGCTGCTGACCTCAGGTGATCCACTTGCCTTGGTCTCCGGAAGTGCTGGGATTGCAGGCATGAGCCACTTCCCCGGCCCTGGGAAGCTTTAAAAGTATTCCTGCCTAAGCTCCACCCGCTGAGGTTTTAGCTTCATGGCCTTTAGAATCTCCCAGATGATTCTCACATGCAGCTGGCTTGAGGTCCTCATGCCCTCCTGGGACGCTGGTAGCAGCGGGCAGTTAGAAGGGAGGCAGGAGCAGACTTAAAAGATTCCAGGGTCAAGTGCAGAGGTCAGCAGACTGCAGCAGTGTAGCCTGCTACCTCCTTCTGTAGATCAAGTTTTCTTGGCACACAGCCATGTCCATTGATTTGCACATTGCTTGTGGCTGCTTTCAGGCTACAGCGACTGAGCTGAATAGTTACAGCAAAGACTGCATGGCCTGCAAAGCCGAAAATACTAACTGCCTCTTGGCAGAAGGCAGATCAACCTCTGGGCCTGGGGGAACCATGGAGGTTCCAGCCGACCCCTGCAGGGAATGCCCGGGTGGAGGGGTGGGGGTCTCCTTCTTCTTCAGAGGATCCCAGAGGTTTGTGCCGTTTGGGTCAATTCCTCATTCACCCACAAGTCCTTGGCCTTATTTCCAGGTGAAGAAAGCAGGTTTGGGGATAACATATTGCATGACTTTGTTTGTGTAAAAGGTTAAAAACTCTCTATGGGTACACACTCACATGTCAACATATAACTGAATAAGGAAATGCCTGGACAGAAGCACACAGAATAATGGTTCCCTAAGGAGAGATTTGGGTTTAGGCAGTGTACGCGTCAAGATTATGTGCATCTAAAAACACCCACGTATTGCTTGCATAATTTGAAAATTAAAAACTTTTAGGAAGCTGTATGTTTGCATTAGGACACACAGTTTCCCTGTGTCCCGGCCAGTTTGATCCTCAAGAGGCAAAAATCTAGGAGACAGTAAAGGGTCACGGTGGGGCCTGCTAGGCCTCAGGTCAAGGAGAAAAGGGCACAGACGAGCCACTTAGTCACAACCCCCACCAGGGATCTGCTGCCAAACACACACTGCACACTGCCCCTTCGCAGATAACTGTCTCTTCCCTGAGTGCTCACTCACACGGTCTTCCCTTGGTGCGTGTCTGTGACTGTCTTTTGCCTGTGCACTCACTCACACGGTTTTCCGTTGGTGCGTGTCTGTAACTGTCTCTTCCCTGTGCGCTTACTCACACGGTCGGTGCGTGTCTGTAACTGTCTCTTCCCTGTGCGCTTACTCACACGGTCGGTGCGTGTCTGTAACTGTCTCTTCCCTGTGCGCTCACTCACACGGTTTTCCCTCGGTGCATGTCTGTAACTGTCTCTTCTCTGTGCGCTCACTCACACGGTTTTCCCTCGGTGCGTGTCTGTAACTGTCTCTTCTCTGTGCGCTCACTCACATGGTTTTCCCTCGGTGCATGTCTGTAACTGTCTTTTCCCTGTGCGCTCACTCACACAGTCTTCCCTTGGTGCGTGTCTGTAACTGTCTCTTCCCTGTGCGCTCACTCACACGGTTTTCCGTTGGTGTGCGTCTGTAACTGTCTCTTCCCTGTGCACTCACACGGTCTTCCCTTGGTGCATGTCTGTAACTGTCTCTTCCCTGAGCACTCACTCACACGGTTTTCCGTTGGTGCATGTCTGTGACTGTCTCTTCCCTGAGCGCTCACTCACACGGTTTTCCATTGGTGCGTGTCTGTAACTGTCTCTTCACTGTGCGCTCCCTCACACGGTTTTCC
>CAUYQU010058905.1:0-45775 GCA_963574635.1 Cheracebus regulus | reverse complement strand
TTAGTTCCCACAAGAGCTGATTGTTGAAAAGAGCCTGGCAACTCCTCCCCACTCTCTCATTTCCTCTCTTGCCATGTGACACACCTGGTCCCCTTTCCCTTCTGACATGAGTAGAAGTAGCTAGAGTCCCTGGCCGGAAGCAGATACTAGTGCCATGTTTCTTGTACAGTTTGCAGACCATGAGCCAAATGAACCTCTTTTTTAAAATACATAATTACCTAGCCTTAGATATTCCTTTATAGAAACACAACCAGACTAAGACAGAGATCCTTCTGGTTTCAGCTCCACCTGATGGAAGGGCCTTAGCATCCAAGTGGTTCTCTCCTTCCCTCATCAGCATACACCTCACCCAGACACTGGTGTGCAGGCAGCAGCAGCCCTGCTTAGTTAGGGCAGGCTAGGCTATATTGTGGAAACGAGTCTTAAATCCCAGTGGCTTAGCTCAACAAGGGTTTTGTTTTCTCTTAAATAAAGCCTGATGTGGGTCAGCAAGGGCCTCTGCTGGTGACTCAGGGACCCAGACTCGCTCTATTTTGAAATGGCGCTATCTTCATACATGTCCTCTGTGATCTCCACATCAGAGAGGGAGAGGGATGGGGAAGATCTCTTCCTGAGTCAACCTTGGATCTCCCAGGCTTTAATTTCCTTAATGAATGCTACATTTTTTCATAGACACTTCCAAGCATTTGTCATGTCCAAGGGATATTTCTATCTCCACAATAGATTATTGTAATATACTTGCCCAATAATGTTACAATGAGTTAGGGCTGGATTTGTCAGAGCTGCCCTAGGTCTGGTAATGACACTGTGCATTTATATAGCCCTTTTATTTTCCAAGAGCTTTCAGATTTATCATCTCATTTCACTCTTTCAAAATCTTTCTGAGGACTGATGGCCCACTTCCTCCCTGCATTGTCCAGTTAGAGAAGTGAGCACGGCAGGGTTCAGAGCCTCACTTTCACCCCAACAGGTAGAGCTTGCAGCCGTCTGTGTGTCCAGTTTAATGATGTGGTAATAATGCATTTGATGCCCATCAAATCCTTGTTGATTGGATCCTAAGTGGATTATCTGGGTTTCTGGTTTGACTGGGGAGGTGGGGCTTTGGGGATGGGAAGGAGTTGAATGTATCTGTTCTTGAAATTTCCAGAACAGAATTGTTTTTAAAGCTCCTGAAAATGTGCTAGAACTGTCAAGAAAAAAAAATGGCATTTTAAATTGTTAAATACCAATCACAGCTGTTTGGTATGAGACAATGTAAAATCGCATTTTTTTAAACAAAAGAAGAAGTAAAAATAGAGGCTTTGAGTTAAACAGGGTGATTTGCACACATGTATTTATTTCTACTCTCTCCTGATAGATCAATAAAATGGCATAAAAAAGAAATAACAATTGTGTAAATCTTCGAAGACAAAGAGAATAGGAGCAAAGATGACAGTGGGCAATAGATCCATGCTTTTGGGAAGGTGGGATGCTGGTGAGGGAGACAGCTGGAATGCATTATCTGAAGCAGGGGTGCCGTGGGAACTTAACTGCTTCATGGCCAGAGCCAAAATCCCAGGAGTGGGGAGGCAAGGGTCAGACTCAGACAGGCAGACAGAATGCAAGTCTGTACAAGGAGCAGGTAAACTTGAGACTTCCTTTTCTTTGGCTGGTTGTGGGAGATGACTCCACAGAAACTCTACCAGTGAGGCCCTGAGCTGAGGATATTAACCCAGAACAGAGGGGCTTTGGGGGATGGTGTTGAGACACAGGGGTCAAGTCAAAGTCCACAATTGACTGGGGAGAATCCAGCACCTTTCCTTTGTTCAGCTCCCACAAGAATGCTGACTACCTGGCCTATCACCCTCATGTAGAATCATTCCAGAACAGAGAATAAAGAGCAGAAGAAGGACCAAAAAGACAGAAAAGAAAGAAAGAAAATAAATTACAGATGGAATCTATGAGGTCTAAACTTAACTAATAGGAGCTTCAGAAAGAGAGAACAGAAGATTAGTGGGAGGAAATTATCAAAGAGATAATAAAAGTATACTTCCCAGAACTGAAAGGACTTGAGTTTCAGATAGAAAGAGCCTGCCACATGCTTAGCACAGTGGATGAAAAATGACCTATTCCAAGGCCAGAGTACCAAAGATCCTAAAAACTTTCTGAAGAGAGAGAAGAGGGTGAGAAAATTGATAACAACTAGTGAGAATCAAGACTTCTTAACAGCAACTCAGAATGCTTCTCTCACCTTGCTCCTGACCCCAAGGTTCAGTCATGCAAGGCTCCTCGACACAGAGAAAAGTTACCTTGCCCTAGCAGCCATCACAGCATGGGGCCAGTGCCCCTGAGAAGTGGAAGCTCCTTGTTTCAGCTAGTACCCTAGATGTCCAATTTGAGGTGGCGGAGCTCAGGCCAGAACTTGGGGACAACAGCAGTGTTCTGGGAGACGCTCCGTTCTATCAAAATTCATAGCCATTTGACTGATGTTTCCTCACTGCCCCTAACCTGAGTGCTGTTCCCTCTCTGTTTCTTCAAAGTCATCTAAAAAGGCTATTATTCTGTGAAAATAGTTCAGTCGTTTTTGACTATTCAAAACATTTCAACCACATTCAATAGACATGCATTGAACAACAACTGTCTTGTGTGCACTGGGCATTGTACAAGGCTTAGTGCTTGAGGGACTCCAAAATGAGTATTGGAGGGTTCCCCAAATGAGAAACACCTGGCCCTGCCCTTAAAGATTCCATGACCCAGGGCTCAGGCTTGCCCGGTTCAGCTCAGCCTTGAAGCTGCCCTCAACTTCCAATGTTCGCTAGACCCTTTCTTTGTGCTAGACTGTTCTTTTTCAGAGTTGGGGATTCAGGCACAGATAGAAAAGACACACTTTCTGCCTTTTGGGAGGTTACTGTCTTGGTAGGGGCTATGGAAGACAGTAGAGAAATCTAAGTTGTCTCTGCTTCTGAGAAAATTAGTCCATCTGTGAACTTAAAGCATACCTCTTTAAATCCGAAGCTGGGTGGAATGGAATCCAGGCTAGGTACAGGAAGTGATTATAATTGAGAAATTTCTTGTAGATAGGGGTTTGGTCCTTTTTCTTTGTCTGAGATTTATTAAATTGGCAAACAAAGAAAAAATCAAGAATATAGCTGTTCTCTTATTATAAATGCTGTGGATGAAAAAGAAAAAACTTGAACTCACAGTCACTGAAGTTTTTCTCCTTCCTGGAGTGTGTACATATGCTATGTCTTGAGCCAGCGATTCTTAAATAATTTCTATTAAATTATGAAGGGCCAGCCTGGGGTCCCTCTTCCAGGAAGCCTTCTAGGACATCCAGGCTACTCCCTCTGTGCCCCAAATCCCCTTCATGTCCCTCTATCAAAGTATGTCACATGGGGAGGAAACTGCTTGTTTTCCCACCAGACCATGATTAATGTCATGGAGTGGTTTGCTGAATACCGTCGTGCCTGGTATAGTACCTGACACATAGAAAAGCAGATGCTTGGAGGATGCTTCTTATAATGAATGAGGCACCTAATCTTACTTACATAGTTGATCCTCTTCAGGCTGGCTGGTTAGTGTATGTATTTGGGGGTGGGGTGTTGAGGGAACAAACAGGTGAGTAGATGGGAAACTAGGAGGAAGGCGCAGAGGATTCCCCCCAGGTGTGAGTCATTTCCAAATCCATTGCTTCTAGGCCAGACGAGCCTCTGATTCCAGAGGTGGGTGCTACTTTTCCTTGCACTCAGGCTGGTTCCCACTCTGCTTGCACAGTGATAAGAAGGACAGCCACCACTGAGCCCATCACATGTCCAGCGTAGGCTTGTCTGGCAAAAACTCTCTTCAAACTCTGTTCAAAACTCTGGTTTGAAAGATGGCATGCCTAAACTTGTATTTTTAGCAGTTCATGTTTATACCCATGGCTAACCGATGATCTGTTTTCTCCATCTAACTTTGGAATGCTGTGAAAAATGTGATACAATTTGGGCTGTAGAGCCAATAAACATTTTTAAATGAATATTTTTAGATGTAAATGGATTAAAATATTTATAGATAATAACATAATTGAAAGTCAATCTATTTCATAGACAAAGGGTTAAAATTCAAGCAAGTGAATAACGCAATTTAAAAATGGGCAAAGAATCTGAATAGACAGCTTTCCCCTAAAAGATACACAAATGGCCAAAGGTACATGAAAAGATGTTTAAGAAAACGAAAATCAAGCCTTCAATGAGTTACCACTCCATACCCACTAGATGATTGTAATCAAGAAGACAAACACATATTGACAAGAACATGGAGAAATTTAGGTCCTCATACACTGCTGCTGGGAATGTAAAATGGTACAGCCACTGTGGAAAATAGTCTGCCAGTTACTCAAAATGTTAAACATAAGAGTTACATATGATCCAGAAATTATACTTTTAGTTGTATACCTGAGAGAAATGAAAACATATGACCACATAAAAACTTGCAATCAAATTTTCATATCAGCATTATTCATAATAACCAAAAAGTGGAAACAACCTAAATGTTCATCAACTGATGAGTGAGTAAACGAAATGTGGTATGCTCATGCAGTGGAACAGTATTTGGGCCATGAAAAGGAATGAAGTACAGATGATACTACAACGTAAGGGAACCTTGAAACATTACGTTAAGTGAAAGAAACCAGTCACAAAAGAACACACACTGTATGACTCTGTTTGTATGAAATGTTCAGTAGGCAAATTTATAGAGACAGAGACTAGATTAGTGGTTGCCTAGAGCTGGGGGAGGGAGAATGAGGAATGACTGCTAATGGGTACTTTTTCTTTCTGAGATAATAAAAATATACAAAACTGATTGTAGCAATGGTTGCCTAACTCTTGAGAGTATACCTCCAAGCCATTAAATTGTACACTATAAGTGGGTGAATTGTATGGTATATAAATTATATCTCAATAAAGATGTCATAAAAAGTGTGAGCCAAAAATCTGCTATCCTCTCCCACCTAGGTTGTGAGCTCTTTCAGGATAAATGTGACAACTTCTGCCTCTTTGATTCTTCTATGAAAGTAAGCACAGTGCTGAGTACAGGAAGTTTGTTTGTTGATTGGTTGAATCATTGATAAATATCTCTTAAAATGCAAGGAGCAACAAAGAAACAATCCCCCTCATTACCTTCCATTATCAATAGGTGTGTGTGTTGCAGGGGAGCAAGAGGCAGAGAGAGTTTTGGTGGGGATGGTTCATACCTCTCTGGTCCTTCTATTGCTGACAGGCTGGTGGGTGAGGCACGGGAGGAGGGCAGTGAGGAATGGAGGGACTAGCACTTGAATTTCAGCTCCGCTGATACCTGGCCTGTAGCTTGGGTTCTAGGAATCAGCTGCTTGCCTATGAGAGAAGCGACTGGAGGTTAAGTCTCAAAGGCACCTTGCTGACTGGACACCATGTGGCTGAGTCTACGGGAAAGATCCTGATTGGAGTCTGGAATACTTGATCTCCCATGAGCTTCGAAGGATTTAAATGTCCTTCTGCCCCAGGGATATCATTTTCCTGTGTGTACTAAGTTGGGTTGGGCTCTGGGGTGTCACTGTCATCTTCGAGCTTTGTCTTCCAGATGGGAGCACACCCAGATTGGAATCTTGACCCTAACTATGCTGGTGGCCACACTGACTGGAATCAAGAATGTTCAGGGATGTTTCCTTTCCCTTCTATTTCCCAGTCCCAGCTTAATTTTTTATTTTCTTTCTGGCCAAAAGAAGAAAAGGCAGAGCAGTGCAATTATAGCAGACAGAGGAGAAGGAGGAGGAGAAATGGGAAGAGCAGGAATAGAGGAAAACGAGGGAGAGAGGAGAGAGAAGGAGGCAAGAAGAAGGAGAAAGTGGGGGGAAAGAGGGAGTATGGAGAGGAAGCCCCAGTGACCAGGATGAAGAGGGGTAAGGCAGGGGTTCTGGAATTATCAGCAAACTTCTGATGAAAGGTTTGAGGAGGGATAGGCCAGTGGCAGGCATAGAGTTGTAGGCATCAGTTAGCTGCCCTTAGAGCCACTTTGGGTGGGCGCCATGACAGTAGCTACTCTGGGATCCTGGCTGGCAGCAGGTCCCGTCTTCCTCTCCAGATTGAAGCATCTGCCATCCTGCCCAAGGTGGTCTTGGTGTGCAGAATTATCCTGCCTCTATAGCATCTTTAGGTGATATAACAATTTGCACATTTGCAATAGTAAGTATTGTAATTCCTTACCATATCCCTATAAAGTAATTATTATTATCCTCACTTTACAGATGGGAACCCAGAGTGCCCAGAGATGAAGACATAAGCTCCATGGAACCCAGATGTATCTACCTGTGAAAACCCAGATCCTTCCACCCCACCGTGCTGCTCTTCAGTGACAGTCTGGCTTTTCCCTCTCCACACAACCCCTCCTCCCAGGTAAGCCCATCACTTATGTATGAAAGCACTCAGCCAATATTCACTGACATTTTGGGTTTGATCTTGACTTGATCTTGCAGAGACAAGGCTCTAAAAATGAAGCACCCTGGGATATGTCCTTGAGAGGGGATCATTTAATGCTCTCAACAGGGCAGTGGGCATTGTGGGATGAACAACCTCTCCGTTGACTGATCCTACCTCACACTCTGGGGAATGAGTGTCAGCTGAAGGAAAGGAGACATTTAGTGCTTTAGTATCAAACTGATATCATATTCCAAAATGGTCACCTTAAGCCAGTGTCCCCACTGCTACTGGATATATCCCTCAGGAGAGGGCCACTGGCCATATGTCTGGGGCCAGGTCAGATTTCACACATGCTGACTCCATGGCTATATCTCTTTGTATCCATAATGGAGTCTCTGTCAAAATGCTTGTTAAGACTATTTTTAAAAAGTCTTATTTAGCATCAACTTGATGCCAGAAATGCAGTCTATAAAGAAAGACGACAAATGATCACTTCCTCTTCCAATTCTGTCCAAGGCCTGAAGCTGGAAGACTCACTGAGGAGTCTATTCTTGGACATTGAAGACAGAAGTTTTTTTAAATATCATTTTTAAAAATGCCAATCAAAATGCAATGTTATTAGCACTCTTTGGGAGTCTATGTATAGTGTGTGAGCCATTGAGATACAGTATTTCCAACAGAAGAATTGTCATTATGGAGATCAAGGCAGAGGGTTATGGTGATACATATGTATCTATATAGACGAAAGTCAGTATTTTCTTGAATACCACCTGCCAGCAGGGTTAATGTGCAGCTCTAATGTGCTGGAGATGACCACAGGCATGGATATACAAGGAACTCAGAAAATAAAAGTGAACACTTCTGTAGTTCAGACATATGTTTATAGCATTTAATTCTCGTAGTCACTCTAGTAGGACAGTACTATTATTATCTCCATTTTACATGTTAGAAAACTGAGGCTCAGAGAGGTTAAGAAATTAATCCAAGGCCACACAACTAGTATATGGTAGAGTAGATTAAAAACTCAGGCAGCCAGGCCTCCGAATATGGACTCTGAACCCCTGTACTGACTGCCTGCTAGAGGAGGCCATGCTGGTAAGTCAGGGGAGACTACCTAGAGGTGGCGAGAAGAGGCCTCCTGTCCTTCCTCTGGCCATTCCTGATGTGTGCCCCAATAGTGCCATGAGTTCTCTCTTACTATTTTGATGACTACATCATGTTTCCAGTTCTTTTGCCTTTTCTTTCATCCTCACTTGCTCCATCAGAGCAGAAGCTCTGTCTTCATCATCTCTGTGCCCCTGACTCCCAACCCATGATCTGGCCCAGGGAAGGAGGTCAATAAAATTAGTGTGAATTAAGTTGTTAATAGAAGGCAGGAAGGAATGGCAAGGGCATTTCAGGTTGGACAGACATAGGAACCAAAGTATGGCAGTGGGAATAAATGAGAGGTCTCAGAAAGGCAAAATTGTGAAGGACTTTGAATGCAAGAGAGAAATAAAATTCAAAAAAAAGTAGTCACTCTCTGGCCAACAGGTTTTAGGCATGAACAGTTTTGGAAAATTAAAGGGGAGGGATAGCTGGGGGTAAGGGGATTGGGGAGGGATAGCATTATGAGAAATATCTAATGTAGATGATGGGGTGATGGATGCAGCAAACCACTATGGCACGTATATACCTATGTAACAAACCTGCACGTACCCCAGAACTTAAAGTATAATAAAAAAAATGGACTTTGAGACCACAGTGAGTTTGGGGGTCTCTAAGCTATGGGCCAAGAAATGCAGACAAGAGCTTTGGGAAGATTTCTGATATCTGTGAGGGGAAGGCTTAGAGAGGACGCAGACAGGAGGCTCACTGAAAAAAATCAGAAAATCAGCAAAATCAGAACAACCTAAATCAATTAAAAACAAAAACTGAGAGGAACTCACAATGCTGTGAGACAGGTGGCAACTCCAAGGGGGTTGGGGAATGCTTGGTATTTCCACCCTTCCCTAGGTTGCTCCCATGGAGAGATGTCCAGCGACTCCATTCAGAGTCTCCAGCTGACCGTATCCTGTTGAACACCATCAGCCTCACATGTTTCTCATTACAGTTACCATCTTTCACAACACCAACACTAGGGCTAAACCTACCAGCCTTCATCTTTCCCTGAAGACTGCAGTTTCAAACATATTTTTCTCTCGTTCAAGGAACCAAACTCTTTTATCCTACCCTGTCATGTTGGAGTGGGAAAAAGGAATTGCTCACCCTCAGCAAAATTGATTCAAATGCCAACTCTTATTTGGAAACAGCCCTATCATTGGGATGCTGAGTTTCTCTCTTATAAGCTCCTTCTGAGTCCCCAAGGGAAGTAGAATCATCATTTATAAGAACTGTAAAATCATCTTCTTGGTTTGACAGCATCTGCTTTCTAGCATAGTTAGCTATGAAGCAGGTGTTCATTTCTGGGGCTCTGTTTTGCTAACAGATACATGTTAAATGTGGCAAAATCACTGGGGTCTTTCAGCACTAGAAGCCCACTGTGCAATCCTAGCTAGTAGCTTAGAGGCAAAAGCAGGGCAAGTCCAAAGTGGGAGCTCCATGTGGACTTTACACACACCCTAATTCTCTCATCTTTCTCTCTTTGTGAGAATGTTCTCACCCAATCTGAATGCACCCTCTCTCTCCTCAAATTCACTTTCGTCTTCCAAGCTGTGATGGTTAATTTTATGTGCCAACTTGACTGGGCTAATGGATGCCCATATAGTTGGTAAAATATTATTTCTGGGTATGCCTGTGAGGATTTTTCTGGAAGAGACTAGCATTCGAATTGGTAGATTGAATAAAGAGCTACCCTCACCAACGTGGGTAGGCGTCATCCAATCTGTTGAGGGCTGGAACAGAACAAAAGGCAGAAGAAGGGCAAATTCTCTCCCTTCTTCTTGAGCTGGGATGTCTATCTTCTCCTGACCTTGGACATTGGAACTGCTGGTTCTCAGGCCTTCAGGCTCTGGAACTTATATCAGCAGTCCCTCTGATTCTCGTTCTTAGGCAAACAGACTTGGGTTGAATTACACCACTGGCTTTCCTGGTTCTCTAGCTTGCAGATGGCAGATTGTGGACTTCCCTGCCTCCGTAATGACATAAGCCAATTTCCATAATATCTTTCTATATGTGTCTATATAAATATATATCTATATATACATATACATAGATACATATACACACATACATATGCATACACACATCTATCCTATTGCCTCTGTTTCTCTGGAGAATCTTGATTAATATACAGGCCTAGAATAAGTGCCATCTATTTGGTGAGAACGTTCCCAGATTTCTATCTGCTGATGTTCTATATAAGCTACAGTTGGAACCACTTGAATTAGTCCTGGTAGAATCTTTGAGGCTGCCCTTTGATTCAGATATGTGTGTTCTTGCCTCCCACCCAGGCTGTGGCTGGTTATCCTAGGGCAGAAGAAGGCCATGAAGTGAGGTGTTAATAGCCAGCTGGACTTGGCCCTACCCTTTCTGCCTTATGTAAGTCACTTAATTTCTCTGAGCCTTAGTTTCTGTATTTGCAAAATGCGAATTGCAATGGCAACTTCATAGGGTTGCTCAGAGTATTAAAAAGTAACTTATATAAAGTCCTTGTCATAGTGTCTGTCACATACATAGCTCTCATTGAATGGGATAATGTGATCATCCTTCTCCTCATTATCATCATTCTCTGTATCCTCAAAGCATCTAATGGTCTGGAGCATATATCAGATGCTCAATGTAGGGCTGACTTAGCCACTAGTCCTGGTAGGCACTAAGCCTAGGGCCTATGATAATTTCAGGGGCCATGAAGTATCTTATTTTTTTTATCAGAAGAAAAACATGGACATAATAATATGTATATAATAATGAATTCAGCCTAGATTATATTCATCTTTATACCAGTGTGGTCACAAAATATAATTTTTAATTTTATTATGAAGGAAGTAGCCCATGAAGGCTGAAATGCCTAAAGCTTGCCTGTGGTTGTCATCATAAGATTCTGGTTCAGTAGATAGATGTTAGTTAGGATGGCCATCTTTGGGGCTGCTGGTAACAGAACAACTATCTCCAGGACAGAAACGTGCTAGAGCTTCACAGCCTAGTGCAGGGCTGGGAACCCAATAGGAGCTCAGGAAACATGGGCTACTCTTTAAAGACAGAGAAATCGTTCTGTCTTCCCCAGCAATTCAAGGTAGGCCATGTGACTGAAAGTTTCCTAAAGTCTTACCACCCCCAGAAACTTAAACTTCCATTAGCAATCTGGAAGAATAAAATCCAACAAAAATGAAGAATCACCACTTGGCAAATATTATTTAGGAAGAAAGAGTCTGGGAAATTTAAAACATTGTTTCCTTGGGTAAGGCTGAATAGCTTTACTACGGCTAGAGTGAGAATTCTCCAGAGCCTTTGGCACAGGACTGCCTTAGAAACCCATGGCTATTTAACTCCTGGGGTTCTTTCTGGCTATTTAATTTCATAAAGGGAGGCCAACTATCAACCCTTTCCCCTGAAATTGCCTTTCATGTCCATGGGGAGAGCATGGTGTGAGCTGCAGGGAGAAGGCATACAAACCTGTATCCGTCCACTGAGCCCCTTCCTTGAAATGAAAATCCCAGAGATTCAAGAGTCCCACCACTCTCACAGCTCCAAGGAGGTGATGTCATGGATTTGGTAGTGGACTCACTGACGGGGCTGTGCTTAAGTTTTTTGGGAAGAATTTACCATTACACAAGGACTTTTTGGAAAGGGTTTTGATATGGAATCCTCTTTCCATTTGGAGATGCCTGGCTGAGATTTCTACCACCCTTGGCAATGAATGATGTTAGTAACTGATATTTCCAAAGTGCTTGCTATGTGCTAAAATTCTGTACAGATTTACCCCTTGCGAAAACTTTGTGGGGATGATATTTTTATCTGCTGGTAGAACTAAATGATTAATGTGATGGCCAATTAAAATACTCCATGTCTTTTCTCACTGTCATGCCACTTTAGTTCTTTCAAAGTACACATTACTACAAAACACAGAATGGATATAGAAACTATCATGGCTAATGTCCACTGAGTGCCTACTACTTGTCAGGTGTTTTGCATGGATACTATTTAAGCTTCAAAAGATCCTTCGAGGTAGGTACTGTTAGCATGTCTGCTTTACAGCTGAGCAAATGGAAACTAAGTCTGGTGAAGTCATAGGTCTGCTTGAGGTCAGACCTATTATATGGAGGAGCCAGGATTAGAAGTCAAGCAATCTGTTCCTGAGCCATTGCAGGCTCCTGGTCCTTTTGCTCAAGTGCCTTCCCTCCTTTGTTCTTTCCTCTCCTACTCCTCCGTTAGCACCCCAGTTGCTGGGATGGAGCTCCTCACATTCCTGGGGTCATACCTCACCAACACCATCTGTTTACACAGGGCTGCTCTCTCCAGGTTTGTTTACTGCTTATCTATTTATTCCCCCACCATCTCTGATCACCATACCCATTCCCCTACCCTCTATCTAATGAGTTTAGTGTAAAAATTTAAATAAGTGTGTCTTATGAAATCTCTGGAGTTGTTTTGTGCATGCTTGGGTTTTAATTTACATAAAAAGCATTGTCCCATAAAACCCATTCTGGTTCTGACTTTTCCCATTTAAATCCATGCTTTTAAGTCAATCTACATTGAATTTATGTGTATCAGCCCACAGCTTCTAACTGCTGCCTGGCGTTTTGTTTTATTCTCCGGCACATTTTACTTAACTGCCCCTCCAATAATGAACCCTCAAGCTTAACTTCCTGGTATTAAAACTTATAATACTGTTGATAAACATCTTATACTGGTTCCCTTATTAGATCTGTGCAAAATCTCTGGGATGTATAAATGGGAGTGGAATTGCCAGATTATAGACACAAATACCCCTTTGTTTTAACAAATCCTACTAAACTGCTTTCCAAGAGAGCTGTACTAACTTAAAATCCCAGCAAGCAATGCAGTGTTTCCATATCCTCACATCTTCACCTCAACTATAAATTACCTCCTTTTCTAATTTCTGCTACTCTGATGGGTATGAAACACTGTCTTATTTATAATTTAATTTGCATGTATTGATTACTAAAGAGTAAAAATATTAACTCATTATTCATTTGGCTTCCTGTTTTGTGAATTGCCTATTCATGTCCCCACCACTTAAAAAATATTGAGTTTCCCACCTTTTTGTTGATAATTTAGAGTTCCCAGTAGAGGTTAGTATAGATATTAATCAACTATTAGTGTTACATATTGCAATATCTCCCTCCAGGCTGTCATTGACTTGTTTAGTTTGTCTGTGGTACACCTTGTTAAATCTCATGACTACCAAATTGCAATGTCTATCCATTTTCATATGTTTTTTTGCTTTACAATTTGTGCTTTTGAGTATCTGATTGTAGATAGTAAAGTATATTTTCTTTTATGAGGTTTATAGTTTTACTTTTCCTATTGCATGTTTATTCCATTTAGAATCTTTCAGCACATAATAGCTGTCCAGCTTATGGCAAGCCAATTTCCCCACACCACTCACTAAGCAATCTTCTTTTCCATTGCTCTGGGTACCACTTTGATTGTATGTAAGTACCAAAATATAAATGGTACCATTGGTATATTGGGTGCCATCCGTCTATTTTATTCCTATGCCTGTCCTGTGCTGTTGTTATTACTGTAGCTTTGTAGAAGATTTTACCATCGTCTTGACTCTTCAATTTTTATTGACTTAGCTATTTATGACACTGTATTCTTCCTTAAAATTTTGGAATGAGGTCTTAAAAAATTGAGCTGCATTTTGATTGAAATTGCATTGAATTTTTAATATTTATTTGGAAGGCTTACATAAATACCATATTGAAATGTCGCTGAACATGGTGTATCCCTTCAATTACTCATATTTTATGTATATCTTCTTATAGAGAAAAAAATATTCCCTGCAGGTTTTGGTAAATTTGTAGATACTTTTTTTTTTTGTTCTTATTGTCTGTGCTATCCTATTTTCGATTATGTTTTTTAGGTGACTTTTGACAGTGTGTGAAATACTATTGATTTTTTTTGTGTTATTATCTTATCTATAACTGCCTAGCTAAACTCTCTTAAATTTGTAATTGCTGGTTGTAAATTTTTTGTTACCTCTGTAAGGGGTACATTTTAAAAAAAATAATGGCTGTATATTGTTATTATTATTATTATTTTTTAACCCCCTTTTTTCTGATCTTATAGCATAGACAAGGAACTTCCATGTCTGGTTAAATGGTGCTGTAGACAGCAGAGCCTACATTCTTTGCCCCTATGCAGTAAGTCTTAATGGTATTGACCCTTGTGCCTTTTTCGGAGTCTGCAGATGAAAGCTTACAGGACCACGAGTGGTTTCTTTCTCCCTTCATATTTATTTGTTTTTTTACCTTATGAAAACTTACTGTTTTCATTTGGAAAATGGATATCATTTAAGTTTTAATTTTAAAACATTGGCTTCTAAGCAGCACAGTATGTTTGCCAAGAAGCCAAAAGGAAGAAAGGATGAAGGAGGTACAAGAAAGAGCAAAGGATGAGACAATTTTCTTGTCTCTAGAGAGCTATGTTTCCATATTTACTTGACCATAAACTTTGTCCAAGTCTCTGTTTTTCTCTTTTTAGGGTAAAATGGAATTCTGAGATTAAAAGTGTCTTTGGGTGAATTTGAATGATTAAACATCATTGATTTATTCAACATTTATTTATTGAGTGCCAAGTGGCCAACATTGAGCTAAGCAAAAAATTTGATTTATTTCAAGAAGTTTAGTCACTTTTCCCCATAAGAAAAATGGGCGCCTACAACTTTGAAATCTTAAATGAGGAAAATATGGCTTTGTGAAAGTGAACCATGGGAAGCAGTAAAACTTCCAAAGAAGGAAGACCATACAGCAAACGTGCTGCTTTATGGCAACAATTTGATGTGGGGAAGAAATGATGACAGTTTTTAATACTTTGGCCTTCTTTTGTCAGAGCTCACTCTCTAGTTAGGGGTGGGGGTGACACATAACACAGTGTGGTCGATATTCAGCTAAAGATATGAGCAAGACAGGGACACATGGAGGAGAAGAAGGTTAGCTCTGACTAGAGAGAGGTAGGGATAGCCTTGCTGGGGAGTTGAGTCAAGTTAGGCCTTGAAGGATGATAGGAGGCTTGGAGAACATTTGTGTCGATGGAATTATGGGATTTCATTTTATCTTGCTTAGCTTCAGAGCTGGGTGGTCCTCAGACTTCTATGGCACCCAGGAGCTACTTAATTTTATCTTATTATTTTTTGAAACAAGGTCTTACTCTGTGACATGGTCATGCCACCGCACTCCAGGCTCAGTGCCACCTCAACCTCCTGGGCTCAAGCAATCCTCCTGCCTCAGCCTCCAGAGTAGCTGGGACTATAGGTACATGCCACGATACCTGGCTATTTAAATTTTTTTTTTTTTTTTTGGTAGAGATGGAATTTCCCTGTTCTGTGTTGCCCAGGCTGGTTTCAAACTATTCAGTATATGCCTACACACAAAAACACATACTCATACACCTACTCCCTCCCCACATATGCACATATGATATGTATACAGGCAATAGGGACAACTTTTAGAGTTTAGATGGGTGGCCTTGTGAACAAGTGACTGAAAGATAGAGCTAGCACAGCTTGGCAAGGTCCTAGTTGTGTTTTGGAAAATCAAGGCTGGGTGACCTTGTGAACTGCTCAGGCAGTTCCATAGAGATCCAGACACTGATGGGTGTCTTGCTTGAAAAGAATTGCTTTCAGGTGGGATTGGTGACCTCCAAACTGCTATGAAACTTCTCAGGATGCTGGTAGAAACCCCAAAGCACCTCAGTCTCTGGCTCAAACTTGGCTTTGGAGGACCAATCTATGTTAAGTATACAAGTAAATGTAGAGATGGCTTTGATCACAATGGTCTGAGTTTGAAGCCCCATTGTCCCGCGTATAGCTGGATGACCATGAGCAAATAACTTTTCTAAACCTGCTTTCTTATCTGTAAAAAGAGCTAAGAGTACCTATGTCATAGAGCTGTCAAGAGGATCAAATGAAGTACCTTGCATATTTCCTGAAACACGGCAAATGCTTAATACATGATAGCTAGCTGGATGTCAAAAGAAAAGCTGCAGAGAAAAGGTGGTGCTTGAAAGATGAATAGATGTTTGCTAGGCAGCTATGCTGGCAGAGCTTCCGAGTGGGAGGGAGCAGTTGAACAAAGGCCCCGAGGCGTGAAATAGCCTGACATTTCAGGAAGCTATAAGTGGTTTGGTTTGGCTGGAGCATAACATAGGGGAGAAGAGGGACATGCATTGTTTGTGGCACACACATAGATGGTTAATTATAGATAAGACTTAAGTGGTTCACTAATTGCCTGCCGTATGTGTCTGGTCATCTGGAGAAGATAGCTGTTTCCCTGTGGCTGAAGGCTCCTGTCTGGTACTCGGCCTGGTGGCTAGAACGGGCCAGACATCCTTGAGAAGAGTTGCCTCTTCACATTCTGGGTTTAGCCATCAGCACAGTAAACCAGGGCTGAAAAGAGGATTTTTGGGATAATCCACCTGTATCCCTGACACTGAGGCACTCCAGCCTGCTCTCAGCCAGAGCCCTTTGCTGCCTCTTTGCAAGCTGGATGTGGGTTACAGTTTGGGGCATCGCCCCAGCTCACTACTTCAGCCATAGCCCGCCGTCTAGTCCCAAGGCCAATGCAGCTAGTTTTGATTTGCTTTTACAGCAGCATTCCAGTCCTAGTGCCACTTCTGTATTTGGGTTCAGTCAGAAATACTGAACCCAGTATTGGGACTAGAGATTGATTATAAACATTAGACTTTACACAATTGCAAAAAAAATCAGGAAGTGAAGATTCATCTTATGGGCTGAATTGTGGTTCCTCCTCAAATTCCTATGTGGAAGTCCTAGCCCCAGAATGTCAGAATCTCACTGTATTTGGAGACAGAGTCTTTAAAGAGGTAATTAAGGCAAAACAAGTTACTAAGATGGGCCATGCTCTGATTAGCGTCTTTATAAGAAGAAGATATGAGGACACAGACACACATGGAGGAAAGACCATGTAAAGACAAAGAGAACACAGCCATCTAGATGCCAAGGTGAGAGACCTCTGAAGAAACTGATGCTGCTGACACCTTGATCATGAACTTGTAGACTCCAGATCATGAGAACAGCAATTTCTTCGGTTTAAGCTAACCTATCTGTGGTACTTTGTGATGGCAGCCCCAGCAAACTAATGCAGTTTAAAGGGGAATCTGGAGAATGATAGAATCACCATCCATCTTCCTCAAGCCCTGACATGGATGGGCAAGTTGGAACTTGCAGGAAGGATCTGAAAAGTCAGGCAGGTCCAAATGTTGAAGTGAAAATGTGAGGTGGGATTCACGGAAAGGTATGTGGGAAGCTGTTGCATCTCTGCAGCTGCTACTTCTGTGGTAACCAGGCATCTGGTAGTGGGTGTGGAACCACTGTTGGTGATTACAGCTAGAAAGGGGACCAGAACGAGTTGAAACCCATCAGGCACCTCTCTGTCTTTCTGTTCCATTTCTGACTTCAAAGCCCTTTAGAGAGAAACAGTAACTGCTTCACTTCCACTTCCCAAGTCTCATGAAAGTTCTACTTTTAGCCAACTTGAACTTGGAGCCATAGAGAAAAGGAGACTCTGAGCTTTCAACTCGACCCAGTTGACAATAGAATGGTGCAGTTCATTAACCCTTTGAGATGCTCTGGAAAAGAGAGAGAGAGAATGAGAGAGAGAGGGAAAGAGAGAGAGAGAGAGACAGAGAGAGAGAGAGAGAGAGACTCTAGGATCTAACAGGTTGCATAAATACCAAAAACTATCACCCTCATTATTTACACATTAAAAGTTCTTAGAAGTCTTGCTGAAAGAAGCCCATTTAATTTTGATCAAGCTTCTTCCCTTCTTTTTCCTAAGCACAGCAATATTGAGAAACTGAAAGCTTCAGGATGGATGTTGGCAATTGCTCCTTGATGGCAGCTCTGTCAGTCAGTTACCCACTATGCTGTTCAACTACCTTTATGTCCATGCCCCGCCTCTTAGGTAGCAGTTCCTCCCTCAGAGGGATCTTCTACTCAAGAGTTCTCTCTCTCTTTAAAACAAAATACTTATTTTATTGTTATAAAATTAAAAATAGTAGATAAGCATATATAGTTACAGTTCCAAAGCAGAACAATGCAAATATATACATTGTTACAGTTTTCAAAGAAAATGTAACAGCAAAATAGTTGTCTAAATACTTTTTTGAGATGAACTTGGTTTTTACCACAGCAGTTTCATTTTCTTTTTCCAAATGTCTTTAACACAATTTTGTAAAGTAAATTTCTAACACCAGAGAGATTAAGTTCAACGAACATAGTATATGCTGCTATTTTAAAGGAAGGTTAATGCACACACACACACACATATACACACACGAAATGGCATTTTACAAAACTCACTACTGAATACTTTCTAAACTGCTTCCAAGAGTTCTCTTTTGCCTCCTTTTGCTAGCTAGTGCCTGTCGTACTCCAGAGCTGCACAGCCTCAACCCTGAGCCTAAAGCCCACCCAGTTCTCCCAGCAACCCACAGCATGTTGCATGAGACGGTGGAGCAGTAATGGGCAGGTCAGCTGTGGTGATGTGTGTGGAGGTAAAACTCTGGAGGAACATGGCCAACGAGTTCCTGGCTGTCTGCTCCTCAACACAGTTTGTTTCTAAAAATTGTTATTTGTGTGAGAGATTCACTTTCTGAACAAATTGGGGCAACTTTCTTGTTATCCCCGTAATAGTGTCATGCTTATCTCTTGCATGGAGAGATGGTTCCTTGAGGTTTAGCGAGTGGCATGGAGTGGAGACAGGAAGGGAATCTTAGATAGTTGGGAAAGGCCAATTGGGAATGTGTCACACACGTGGCTCTCATCCATCATGTGGGTCCAAAGTCCATACAATATGAAGCCCAGTTTTTTTAGACAAATGATAAGGATTATTATTTGGATAACACTTTAAACAATAGGCCAGATGTTTCAAATCTGTTGTCTCAGGGTCCAGGCTATTGTGATGTTTACGCTTTGTCCTACCAAGTCCTGTGGATCTGAACAAATACATTCTCCACTTCTGAAGATGCCAGAAATACTGGCTGTCAGCCCAGACAGCAACCAGAACAGAACAGAGGTGGGTTTTGCACTGTATATTGATGCTTGTGTTTTCTTTGTCAATCCAAACTTTGGTTGAGGAATTTAAAGCTATTTTTTACCCAAATCCAACCATGTCTTGGAATTATAAAATAAAAATGAAAAGACAAGCTTGTTTTTTTTTTTTTTTGAAAGTCTTGCTGTTGCCCTGGCTGGAGTACAATGGTGCAGACTTGGTTCACTGCAACCTCCACCTCCTGAGTTCAAACAATTCTTCCACCTCAACATTTTGAGTAGGTTGAACCTTAGGCACATGCCACCATACCTAGCTAATTTTTGCATTTTTAGTAGAGATGGGGTTTCACCATGTTGTCCAGGCTGGTCTTGATCTCCTGACCTCAAATGATCTGCCTGCTTTGGCCTCCCAAAGTCCTGAGATTATAGATGTGAGCCACCATGCCCAGCCAAAAGACGAACATATTTCTAACAAGATTGCAGCCATTAGTTAGCTTGACAGGGCTTTAAATAGCTGTTATTGAGAAAGCACTGAGAAGTCTAAAAAGAGTGCATTCCGTTTCTTGCCTTCTGCACCCTCACTCCCAGGGTCAGTGGGCAGAGGAGCTATAATTACACCTCAAGTGGTTTTAATGACATAGGAGAGAATTCTGAGGTCTTAGGTTGGAACAAAAGCAGGCGCCTATCTTCAGTTGAGCATAGTTCACAAATCTCTCAGCTTTCCCTAGATAAAAACAGTCTTGAGAATTCCTGAGAGACAAGATTCCCCAGAGGGGGCCAAGAAATGGAAATAGATGCATTTATTTTAAGCCGCTCATAACTCTGGTCTTCAAGACCTCTTCTCTACCACTTAACTCTGTGTAAATTTGGGCTTTGAAGAACCGGAGGTATTTTGGATCACCTTCCATAATCCTGGGGAAAACTGCTCTGTGGATGGACATTTTCAGTTTATTCCTGAGGAGCCAGTTTTCTCAGAAATGCTGTGTGTGTGTGTGCGTGTGTGTGTGTATGTTTTCCTGGGGGAGGGTGTCTAACTGGTCACCCTGGCTCAAAATCACACCTCCAGCTTTCTCATCCTCCTAGCTCTCCTGCTGTGGGGCTGATAAAAAAAAAGCCAATCACCTTAGGGACTCCAACGAAGAGGTGGAAGAGGAGGACATTGTGAAGTGAGGTTTCTAGCCTCTAATTCCCTCCTGGAGGCCAGTTCTGTCTGGAGTACAAACACTGGCCAAGTGAATGCATTTTCCCAAGAACCAGCAGAGGGAGCTTGGAATGGAAGCCAAGAGCCTCCAAGGGCCTGAGAAGGGAGCATTAGCAATTCTGATTTCCATCTGTTTCTCTCTGTTTATGACACCAAATGAACAAGAAAGGACCCCTCCTTGAAGTTGTAGGTGGATTTATGCTCCTCAGTTCATCAGAGGCACCTGTTCCCCACTTTGGGCAGCCAGCTTCCCACAGAAAACCACAACCTTAATGAAGGGCAATCTGCTACCTTGCATCCTTGCTGTGAGACTCCCTGCCCAAACCTCATGTGTAGAAAGCCTTGGGTGAGTGGGAGCAGCTGCTTTCACAGTGAAGACACCCAGTGTGCTGTCAAGACCAGACAACTGGGGAATAAGATGGTCTCACAGAACTCTGTTCTGGTGGAAATATTTTCCAGGACCAATTGAACAGAGCCAGGTGAGAAAGGCTCAGACCCTCCTGGGAAGGGATGACAACTTCGCTAACAGGATGGGCTTTCTGGCCTTTGAGAGTAGATCAGCACACAGGGAGAAGTTCGGGAAAACCTTCAGGATAGAGCTTTATGATTACTTATTTCAATTTTATTTGAGGTGTAATCCATACCATAAAAGGTATGGAATGCACAAATCTTGAGCTACAACTTGATGAGTACAGTCATGTATCACTAATGACAGAATATGTTCTGAGAAATGCGTGATAGGCAAATTTGCTGGTGCATGAATGTCATAGAGGGTTTTTACACAAACCTAGATGGTAGAGCCTACTACATACCTAAGCTGTGTAATATAGCCTATTGCTCCCAGGCCACAAACCTGTACAGCATGTTACTGTATTGAGTACTGTAGGCAACTGTAACACAATGGTAGGTATCTGTGTATCTATGTATATCTAAACACAGAAAAGGTAATGCATTACACTATGATATTACAGTGGTATTACATCACTAGGAGATAGAAAATTATCAATTTCATTATAATCGTATGGGATCACTGTTGTATATGTGATCATTCGTTGACCAAACTGTCATTCTGTGATGTGTGTCTGTATGTACCTATGTAGATACCCATGTGACACCATGCAGATCAAAATATTGGGCATTTCCAGTACTCTGGAAGTTTCCTTTGTGCCACTTCCCAGTAAGCACCAACTCTCCCAAGATAATCACCATTTTAACTTCTTTCACCATTGATAAGTTTTGCCAGTTGTTGAACTTGTATATCATGCTGACTTTTGTGCCTGGTTTGTTTTACCCAATATGATGTCTGTGTGATTTGTCCACATTGTGTTGGGCACTAGCAGTTAATTCTTTCTCAATGGTGGGTAGCATTCCACTCCATGAATATAGCACAATTTGTTTATCCGTTCTCCTAATGATGGACATTTGGATCCTTAACAGTTTTTGGCGATTACAAATGAAGCTCTATGAACATACATTCTTTTTTTAAATTATACTTTAAGTTCTGGGATACATGTGCAGAACAGGCAGGTTTGTTGTGTAGGTATACATGTGCCATGGTGGTTCGCTGTACCCATCAACCCGTCATCTACATTAGATATTTCTTTCAAAGCCATTCCTCCCCCAACCCCCATCCTCTGAACATACATTCTTGTACAAGTATTTGTGAGGACATATGCACTCATTTCTGTTGGATATATATTGAGAAATGGAAACACTGGTTATAGGGTACATTTATGTTTAGCTTTAGTCAATACTGCCTAACAGTTTTGTAAAGTGTTGAGCCAATTTACACTCCTGCCAGCAATGAGGGGAGTCATACTGAAGAGTTTTTAAACCAAAATAGTTGTAGCCACACCTCTAGCTTGATGCCATACTGTTTTTCTGATTCTCCTACAGGGTCCATTTGGGCTATGTCTAGGGTCATGAATAGGGGGATATCTGAACAGGACTTAGAATATAGTCTGAATTCAAGGCAGGGGTCAGTGCTTTGTCAGTAACAGGAATCAGTCTGTGGTTTAAGGAAAGAACAAGACCACCTTCTGATCCTTTTTACAATGCTTGGTGCTCTTCACTCGTGGTGTTGATTATGATGGTGGCAGGGGTTACCACTTACTGAGCCCTTAGCATGGGCCACTGTCTCCCTCAGTCCTCACAATAATCTGATGTGGTAGATAACATTATTATTATTTAGAAATGGACAAAACCAAGGCTCAGCAAGGTTAGACAGCACACCCCAGGCATGCAGCTGGTAGGTAGGAAGGCTGAGATTCAGATCCTCAGTGACAAAACTTTTGCTTTACTTTCCTTTTGTAATGTTGCTTATTCTTTGAAAATATTGGGCACTAATTTAAAAAGATACAAATAGGAAATATAAAGAAAATTATTCCAGCTTCTGTTCTTCCAACAAGCTATTCTTCCAGCTCCTCCTCTACCCATTTCTTCTCCCCAGAGTCAGCCACCATTATCAGTCTCTTGTGTGTGCTTCCAGAGACAGTGTGTGCATTTACAAACATAGGCATTCAGAATGGTGTTGTCCCCACTCAGTGTCTTGAAGCTTGCTTTCTTCATTTAACAAAATATGTCAGATAGCTTTTTGTTTTGGTTTACACAATGACCTCTTTTGCACAGCTGTACTAATGTATTTGAGCGTTCCTCTTTTGATGAACAGTTAGGTTGTTTCTGATTATTTGTTATTGTGAACACTGCTGCCACAAATATCTTTGTATGTATGCCACTTTTCACATGTCAAGTATATTTGTTTGATAAGCATTGAGAAGTAGGGTTGCTGAGTCAAAGAGTGTGTGTATCTTATCTGCCATAAATATTGCCAACCTGCCCTCCAAATGACAAAACTAGTGGATTAGGCTCAGAGGGTCCAGGAGATATCAGATCTTGGTGAATTTAAATCCTCATCATCACCCTGTTGGGAGGCCTAGCACCCCATGTTTTCTGAATGTGTGAATGAGAGAACCCTTTTGCTCAGCAAATACTGAAGGCACTTCCCGTGGCAGCTGCCAGACTCCCTGTGTGCTTCTCGCATCATGGCTATTCCTTAACTTCTCTCTGATGGCTCCGCCCTTGTGATGTTGTCTCCCAGGTTAGATAGAATGATCTGAGGACAGGAACTTAATTTCCACCTTTGTCCATTATGTTTCAGCTTGACAATGTGAGGCTGAGGTTTCTAGGTAAGTGTATGACTCTTACTGAATTATTACTATGCAAAAAGACAACTTAATCAGGCTTTCAGAAGAATGCAAAAGTTCCTGGTGCTTATTCTACTCACCACTCAAACTTCTTAAATTTTCCCAAACCAGGAACAGGGTTAGTCTCAAAGGCAATGTTAGGAGTGAACCCTGAGGGAGGAGCCATCTGTAGATAAGAATACATTGAGCCACTCATATAGGGATTTCAGGCGCTGTATTGAGTACACATCAGAGGCACATGGTGTGTGGGGGCCAGTCAAACCTCACCTACAGCTGGTTTTCTACATGCATAGTTTCATTTCATCCCCTTCTCCATCTTGAGCCCCTAAATAAAGCAGTCTGGAGGTGGAAGAGATGCCTTCTTTTCCAGGACAAAAGGCTCCTGCCAACCACAGTCCTCATTTACATTTTGTTGACTTATTAAAGTGTGATCCAAATGTTTCATTGCTCTCAATTACATTTATTAATGGAAGCTAAGAGCCTCTGAGTGTGAAGCTTATTGGAACATATGGTCAACCTTCCATCTCTGAGAGCCTGGGGCTGAAGAGCACAGGGAGTCAATGCAGTGGGATTTTAATAACCATTTGATTTCCCTTCCCCCAAATAATTAAATAAAAAGAACTCTTCTTCTAATCTTATGAGGTAGAATTGGCCAGTAAATCGGAAAAAACAATCAAGGGAAAGCTAGAAGATATATTTAAATTATATTAATAATGTCTGCAGATATTAACTTCAGAGATTTAAACTCTGCTTTGTTCTCAAACTGTCTTTCTTCAACTTCTGTAACTCTCAATAGTTTTGATACTTGAGAGAAGGGTTGTGGATATTGAGATCCATAAAAGGCCCATCATTGCCTGGTTCACAGATGAGGAAACTGAGTGTAAGAAACAGAAGAACATGCCCAGGGTCACTGACAAGAAGAAGGTAAAGGGAGGTGAGGCTGATGGATTGGGTCTTTTTGGGAGGAGGTGAGTTTGGGCTTTGATTTGGAGAACAGATAGAATTTGGCTGTGTGAAGAGTAGGGGAAGGTCCTTAAGTAGGAGTCACTGATGTGAAAAGGTTTGAAAAGATGTGGGCCTGTGTCAGGATATTTGTGTTAGGGATAGGAGAAAGAACATGTAAGGTTTTTGAACTAAGAAGCTAGATGCCTAGAAAAAATGATGGTATTCTGATGATAAGGTGGAGAAGAGGCAACATTCATTGAATTCTTCATAATAACCTCATGAGCACGATTTCTCAACCTTGGCACTGTTCATGATTGGGTCTGGATAATTTTTTTGTTGTAGAAGCTGTCCTTTGCATCGTAGGATGTTTACAGTATCCCTGGACCTCTATCTAGTAGCCAATGTCAATCTCTTCCTAATTGTAACAACAAAAAATGTCTCCAGACACTGCCAAATGTCCCTGGCTGGGAACCATTACCACCTGAAGTAGGCATATTATAATCCCCTCCCTACAAGCAAGGGAACAGAGTCTCAGGAAAGGTAGGAAACTTCGCCAGGGTCCCTTAGCTAAAAAATGTTGCAACCAGGTTTTGAACCAGAACAGTCTGTAGAACCTGCATTCTTCACCAGGGTGAGGCTGGATAGGTAGGTAATAGAGAATTAATTCCAGTTAGGCAGTGAGGAGTAAAGGCTCCTGAAGCCATTTCCCATCTGTGCTCATGGAATGGGCTGGATAGCAGGGCTGGCAGAGCCCAGCACAGCAGGAAGTGGAAACCGGTTAACTACAATTCTCTGAAGCCAAGGACTCTCTGAATATTAAAAAGTCAAAGTTGGAAAACATTTATCTTGCCATAAAGCTAGGCTCCCGACTCCAGGGTATCAGTTACTGATATGTTGCAATATTTCAGAAGTGATTACCCAGCCTGCTTTGGATTAAAATGCATTTTGTGGTTAAAAAGCTGATAGGCTAAACAAAAAAATTCTAAATCTAGAGATGGTGTTTGCTTCTCCCCAGATCTAATTCATGCCTCACATTGCCACTATAAAATCTATTACCTGTCAGTTTGTCTCACATTGGAATAATGAAAAGTAAATTTATAAACTCAAACACCAGGTGAATCATCAGTTAAAAAACACGTTGTTTCTCAAGGCATCTTCCCCACCTCTTCCATCTGGTTTTATGTTGCTGGTTACCATTCATTTATTTATTTAACAAATATGATATTGTGAATTTAATAATATTAAATTTGGAGCTAGGAATATATACATAGTTGGGATACAGAGTCTGCCCTCTGAGAACTCACAGTCTGCTGATCTGTCTAGGGCAAGCATAGGCATCACAGGACACTCTCAAGAGGAGATGACAGGACTAAGGCAGAGGAAGAGGCATTCTGGGTAATGAACACAGTATATGCAAAGGCCTGGAGGTATGGCAGCTTGGAGTTTTGGAGGAATTGCATGTCATTTAACATGGCTTCAAGGGAGAGTGTAGGTAAGGACACAGCTTGGATTGCAGCCAAGTTGCATTCCACAGGGCCCTCTTTTCTTTCCCTTCTAGCCTTCATTTCTGTTTTGTGAATGCCCAGTTCACCACCTAGCACTTTGCCACTTTTCAACTGTCAATTTACCTCTCCAGAAGGCCTTTCTTAAGTACCGTCTATTCCCTGCCCCCACTTTGACTCCTCATGACTCTCAGGGTTCATATTCTTATTTTGGTAATCATCAATTTTTATTGATAGTTGAGGTGTTTTGAAGGCAGGAGTTGTGTCTTATATTTCTCTGGTTACCTAGCAGAACTTTAAGGAAGGGCTGGTACTCAATAAACATCCCATTGTTCATTTCTTTTGAAATATCAGATCGTCATCTTGAAGACCTGATGTTATTCATTCTGGGCAAATTTGACTGAATTTCTACCTCTGTCTCTGCGTGGCATCACTTACGACTCTTTCCTGGGTTTACTCCCACTTCATTGGTTGGTCCTTCTTGGAATCCTGTGAGACTTTCTCCACATCTGTGAGCTCTGGTGTTCCCTAGGATCTGATTTGGTATCTTACATGTTTACAGTCTACACACTGCCTGGCCAAGCTCCCACCTGATGTTTTTAATTACCACCACCTTGCAGGCAACTCAGTCCAGCCAAGAAATATTCCTGTATCCTAGAGCTATTTCCCCTGGACTGCCCCTCTTCTGGGGCTCCAGTAGAATTCCTCATTCTTACCATCCCCTCTCTCGAGCCTACTCTTCCTCATTCTGTATTCTATGGCCCGATGAATGGCACCAATGTTATTTCAGATGCCAATTCAGAAATCTAGGCAACCTTCAAGAGTTCTTTATTTCTGTCCAACCAGACACCAAGCCCAGTAGAATCTACCACTAAATTACTTCTAGAATCTGTGCCTTCTTCTCCAACTGTTTTTAGTATTAGTTCAGTATTTATTCTTTTTTTGTTTGTTTGTTTGAGATGGAGTCTCGCTCTGTTGCCTAGGCTGGAGTGCAGTGACACAATCTCGGCTCACTGCAACCTCTGCCTGCCGGGTTCCAGTGATTCTCTTGCCTCAGTCTCCTGAGTAGCTGGGATTACAGGCATGCACCATCATGCCTGGCTAATTTTTGTACTTTTTAGTAGAGATGGGGTTTCCCCATGTTGACCAGGCTAGTCTTGAACTCCTGACCTCAGGTGATCCACTCGCCTCGGCCTCCTAAAGTGTTGGGATTACAGGCATGAGCCACTGTACCCAGCCAGAATTAATTCTTTCTTGCTGAGATTATCTGTCCTTAGCTGCTCTTCCTGTCTCAAAGAGAGTCCCACCATCTTTCTAAAACTCAAGATTGATCTTACCATTCTTCTGTTTAAATTCTTTAGGTAAAATTTAGGGATAATATTTAAAATCCTCAGGTGAAATCTCAAGATGCTTCATAAACTCACTTCCGCAACTTTTTCCAAAAAATTACTTTATGGCAGAGACCATGGAATACAGGGACCCCATAGAGTTTGGTAAATGAATAAAAGTGTTTTGACTCTTTGAATGTGGTGTGTGTTTTTAGCTTGGAGTTGGATAACATAACCTTCCATTCACAATAATCTCTGGGGCCCGTTGTTCAGATTAACAGGGTCTGACCTGAGACCCTCTCTGCATGTTCTGACACCTCATTTTTTGGTCCAGAGAAGGTAAATTCCCTGCCCTGTCATTAGGCCATTGTCAAATGTCCTGCCTTATCCATCAAGATAAGCCAGAAGCGAGTGTTCTTCGAAGGACAGTTAATATTCTTTTTACTAACAGGCTTTGTTAATTCCATAAAAAGAGGGCTTAGAGCTCTAATCTAGTATATTTGTGAGGAAATCAGAACCTAAGATATTTTTATTTGGTAGAAGTAAACCTGTCCAATCTGGCAATGCTTTCTGCATTACTTATTACTTAACTACCAGTAGCAATATCCTATGTATTAATGTTTTCATGATATGAACTGCTTTCTTGTGTAGTATCTCATTTTTCTTTTTGATCTACACAAAGTTGGAATGGCAGATATTGCTATCTGAGAAGCAAAAGTGGGATTTGGACTAGAGTTCAGTGGACTGCCAATGCAGTGTTCATTAGACAGTGGCCACAGCGTCATCTTTGGAAAACAATTCGTCTTTGAAACACTGCAGTTTCCAAAGTGGTCTCATGTATTTTTTTTTTTCTAGTTTAGTTTGTATAAGGGAAATCTTTCCTATTCTGTCTTTAACTCTTTGATTCTGTCTTACATTCAACACTGGTGAGATAACTGCAGAAGACAGTAGTAAGATTTTCTCTCTGTTCTAGCATTTCCTGATGACCAACCAGAGAAACTGCTACTCTGGACACTGGTGTTTTATTACCTTGGATGGAACCCTCATCCAAGGTACACCACTTGGGACTCAACTTTTTGTCTTCAAATTCTTAGCTGAGTTTTAGTCATGCAAAATGAAAACATTTTGGAGACATGCTATACAACAATGTGCATATTGTTGACAATACTGTACTGCATACTTAAAAATTTGTGAAGAGAGTACACTTCATGTTATGTATTTTTTACCAGACTAAAAAGAGTCTTTCCTGAGTACTTAAAGGTATTTCTGCTGTGTTTTGGGAACAAAAATTCATTGCAGCCCAGAGAATAAGAACAGGGAATGCCACTACTATGGAAGACAGCCTTGCAATTTCACATGACAAAAGCGAGTTTTCTTGGAGGGCTTACAAAGCAAGCACTGGACTGCTCTGATGGTGGACATATCTGGCCATATGGGACCTGAGTTCCTAGGGCTTTGACATGTGGGCATCACTACAGAATGGTGGGAAAGCTGTGCTTGGTGTACATGGCCCTGGAGAATGCCAGTCATTGCTCCTTTACTCCGGGGACTCCCTCCACCTGGAACACTTTCTCTTCAGCTCTGCCTACTGAACCCGTACTCTTCAGAACTCAGTTCTGATGTCACTTGCTCTGGGAAATCTTTTATTTTTCAACTCGGAGTGAATGCCTAGGGGATCCCATAGCACTTTGTACCCTTTCTGGTTATGTCTCTTAGAGGCAGTGTAGTGTAGGGTCAAAAACCCAGACACCACAGCTATACTGTTGGGTTTGAATCCTTACTCTACCACTCACTAGCTGTATGACCTTGGGTAAGTTAGGTCATCTCCTTACTTTTTTATGATGTGGGAATGAGAATGATGGTGAGGATGATGACAATGATAGCATCCATCACACAGAGTTGTTGCAATGAACAATATATGGTGAGTGCCCTGGGATGGCCATTACTATGGTTAGCCCAGTTTGGCCATGGTTACACTTCCTTTTGAATCCTACTGCACTCAGTGTTATTATCAGTTTTACTAGGTATTTGTTGAGTTCCAGACTTTATATAATAGGTGCATCTGTTGACTTTATATACTAGGCATTTGTTGAATTGCTTATTGAATTGAAATTAATCAAGATGTACATAGGAAAAACAGCATTGAATCAGACAACCAATAAATGAGAATTCTGTTAAGTGCTGACCAAGAAACTAGCCAGTGCAAAGATTTAAAGGCCTTAGTGTAGTATAAAACTAGGAGTCTCCATTGTACAATATTGTTTATTATAATTACTAAATTCCTTTAAGCAAGTACCAAATTCAATAGTCCAGCACAGAGCAGGATACTTAGTGAACAATTTAATGTTCTAGCAAACCAAATGTCTAGCAAATCAAATTTTCTTCCTGAGGTTAAATGACAAGGATTAGTTTACAAAAAAAAAAAAAATCACCCAAACTCTTTCAGGAATTGGTTCCCTGTGGCAGGTGATGACAGCTCATCACATCATGTGCCATTCACTGAGCAGACAAGGACACACTTCAAAACCTGGTGTCTCCCTTTGAATTTATTTTTAACTTTTTGTTTTGAAATAATTACAGGTTCATAGAAATATTAAAAGGCAGGACAGAGAAGTCCCGTGTCCTTTTCCCTTGATTCCTTCAATGGTTACATCTTATGTAACTGTAGTAAAACAGAAACCAAGAAGCTGACATTAGGACAATGTATGTATGTAGTTTTCCCTTTAAGTTTTCATTTTGCATTCATGTGGGAAAGCAGGGAAAAGGGCTTCAGTGAAGACAGTTCAAAGCCCACCCCCTACCCCCGGAGGGGCATTGACCTGAGATCCACTGGAGTGTGGGTACCTCAGCCCCTCACAGCCACAAGAAGCCCTGGCAGAGATGTGTGAGGGAGCTTGCAGATTGCCCAGGCTCTCCACCACCAGGCAAACAGAAATGTGAGTGTAGAGGAAGACGGGCATTTCAGACCTTCAGATTTATTGCGGGTTTCCCAAACCCTGACTGTTTGCTTTTCTTCTTACTTGGAGATTACTCATGCTCCCGGACATAATTCTTCAACAAATCCCCAATCCGAGGCTGGGCTTGGTGCCTTGTGCAAGGCTCACATAACTGTATTCCAAGGGTCCAATCCACATTTATGAGAGGGAACAAAGGTACAGACAAGTGCGGCTGAGACACCCACCACATAGCTCTGTTTATGAAGCTGCGAATAACCCGCTTACTGAGGTGTCAGCAATGGTATTTTATAGGGTTTAGAACACCTCATAAAGGCCTTTTATTCGGCATGCTTAATTTTAAATAGGTCCTTAAATTGTAGGGCATCTAAATGCCAGTGTTCTTTGAATATTTATGTGCTTTCTTCAAGGAGAAAAATAGCAGAAATGCCCAAGACAGGGCAAAAGACAAGGCCACCATTTCCAGCTGCTTCAAAGGGAACGGTTTGGGAGTAATGGGAGGGAGGTTTCTCTCTCATTAGCAGGGCTGGGAGAGGGAGGTGGCAATTAAGAGCTCTCTGGCAGCTGTGTCCTGAGAGTCAGGTGGACAAACCTCATCCTGCAAATAGCACGGTAGCTAGTGTGTGAGCAGGCCACCCCACAGGACAGGTAACAGCATACGGGTTACTGCCAAAAAGCCAGCATGTACTGAGGGCCTACTATGTGCCAGACTCATTTCAGAACTTAATTTGATCTTCCCTGCAACCAAATTAGACAAATACTTTGTCACTACAGAGAAGACAAAAGTGAGGATCAATAAGGTAAGCAACAGGATCAAAGATTTAGGGCTAGTAAGCAGTGGACCCCAAATTTAATTTCTGTTTGTCCTTGGGGATTTGCTCCCCAAGCTTCTCCATTGTAAAATGCAGATGAATAGAAAAGCAACAACCTGGGTGACAATCAAATAAGATCATCACCATCAATATAGCCCCATCACCAAATATATAGGGCTTGATCAGTGTTAACTTCCATCATTGTATTTTTTATTAAAAAGCACTTATAGAGTACTTACCATATGCTAGACACTCTTCCAACCACTTGAACAGGTCTTAACTCGTTTGATTATCAGAGAAGGCCTAAGAGGTGGGATATTTATCATCTTACAGATGGGAAGTAGATGTACAGAGAGGTTAACTAAGTTGTCCAAGGTCATACAGCAAGGCAGTGGCACAGCTGGGGCTCTACCCCAGGCAGTCTGGCTCCACAGCCTCTGCTCTGAACCGCTATTCTGCACATTGTCTTTGTTAGGTTTCCTCCCTGTAGGATCACTGAGTACTGATGGTCTACCAACACTGCCGGGTCTAGACCAGGAGTATGCATACAAAGGAGTATGCATTAGTATCATCTGGAGGGTTGTTGTGATAGATTGCTGGGTCCTGTCCTAGAGGTTCTGATTCAGTGGGTCTAGGGTGAGCTGAGAATGTGAATTTCTAACAAGTTTCCCAGTGCTGCTGGTGCTGCTCGTCTGGGACCACACGTGGGAGAGCTATGGGTACAGAGCACGGGCCAGGCTTGCCCTCTCCTACATCCAGTCAGGGTGGGCTGTAACAGTCTCTCTCAGCTCTCTGCCCATTCTTGCCTTCCCAGGATTCATACTGAAGTCGGGTTCCACTTCCTCCTTAGTGTTGGTCTGACGACTTCTGTTTCCTCCCTTTTTTTTTTTTGATTCTATAGTCAGTGCTGTGGTTTGGCCCCACCAAAATTCATGAGAGATTTAATTGTCAATGTAACGGTATTGGGAGGTGGTGGCTTTAAGAGGTAATTAGATCATCAAAATGGATTGATCTCTTTCTCAGAGACTGGGATAGTTCCCATGAGAACAGATTGGTTCTTGTAGGAGTGGCTTGTTATGAGTGAATTTGCCTCTCGAGTGTGGTCTCTTTCCCGTGCACTCTCCTGCTCATCCCCTTGTCCATCATGTTGTGATACAGTGCAGGGTTCTCACCAGACGCTCACTAGATACCGGGACCATGCTGCTTGGACTTTTAGGCCTCCAGAATTGCGAGCCAAACAAACCTCTTTTTAAATAAATTACCCAGTCCGAGTATTCTAACAACACAAAACAGATCAAGATAGTTGGTGACACTCTATTTAGCTCAGGGCCAGCTTTATGGGCACAGAACAAGGTACACAGGCCCTGTGTTGTGAGGGGTGGTTTAATGCTCTTGGATTCAGTCTTAAAATTTGCGATAATTTATCTCTGAATTTGTGTTTTCCAAGTGAAGCCTGGTAGGACAGTGGAGCACGCCCCCAAGGCTGAGTGTTGCCTCACACATGGTCCCGCCTCCTGCTAGCTCTAGCTTTCGCCAGGATGGGTTCTCAGCTGCCTGCTCCCACTCCCAAGCATACTGGGCCTTGCCTGGCCTTCCCCCTTCCCCTCTCTGCTCTGTGCGGCTAAGGGTGGTGACCCGGTTGCATTGCTTGGAGGAGGCCCATGGTCTTCTGTCACCTGCTTCCCCCCAGCTGTGCCTGGGTGCCGGTACAGGGAGGGTCAGGATCAAGTGGGTGCCCCTTGGCATCTCAGGGTGGGACAAGGTGGAAGCTGCTCTCACTGTGGACAGCACTGCCACATCACACTCAGTGGAGACTGGCCAAGGCCTCTCATTCACCTTCACTCCTGGTGGGGAGGTGCAGCAGCCTGGAGCTGGCCTGACTACTCTGGGTTGACGCAGCAGGTCTGTGGGAAGAGGTGGCCGGGGCCTCACGTTTTCATTTTGTTCTGGACCCAGCAAACTATGTAGCTGCCCCAGTCTGGCCCTAAGCTGGGCTGTCCTGTGCTGTAGTCATGGGCCCTGTACTTGTGCAGTGTTCAGAAATGAGTGTGGTATCATCCAGTTCTGGACTCTTTCATAAATGTCACTCCATAGGAGTTAATATTTAAATATGGTGTGCGTCATAGTAAAGTGTGCTCAGCCTGAAAGGGTGCACATCACAGCCATATGACACTCAGGCACCTGGCCGCCTCTAACCACATCGCCAGTAGTGAGCTGGCATGCAGTAGGTGCTCTGTCTGTTGGTGCTTAGAATTTGACCTGTTTAATTTGAGCTGCTTGAGGTGTAGTTGGGAAGATGGGAGATGACTCATCTGGACTCTGTGATTGTTTCTCCTGTTACCTGCTTTTTATTTACAGTATAGAAATAAGAACATAAACAAGTCATAGTGAAATTCCCAACTGTAGACCACCTGGGATAGAATTCAGTGAGGGATCCTCACTTTGGCCCATGTCCTTATTCATACATTCGTTTTTTAAGCACACTTACTAAAGGGTGATGAGGTTTAAAAATAGCACATATGAAGACAATAGAGCAAAATCCCTCCTTTCAAAAGTTCATACAACAATGAGGAGGGGGCCTGTAATCTCAGCACTTTGGGAGGATGAGGCAGGTGGATCCCTGAGGTCAGGAGTTTGAGACCAGCCTGGCCAACATGGTGAAACCCCATCTCTACTGAAAATACAAAAGTTAGCTGGGTGTGGTGGCAGGTACCTGTAATCCCAGATACTCACGAGGCTGAGGCAGGAGAATCACTGGAACCTGGGAGGTTGAGGTTGCAGTGAGCCAAGATCACACCATTGCACTCTAGCCTGGATGACAAGAGTGAAACTCCATCTCAAATAAACAAAAACAAAACCAAAAACACCAGTGGGGAAGGACATGAGAACACAAACAGAGACAATTAGAGCACAGTATTGTTATCTGCTCTAATAAGGAAGAGGAGAGCAGGGAGACAGCATGACTCATTCAGCCACATATCTGCCATCCTTCTCTTCTTCTCTCTGTAAAAATGACACATCTTACCAGGGCAATCCCTGTGTACAGATTATCTTAAGAGAAAATGAGAAAGTGCTTCCCTGGACCAGGCACACTCAGTCACCAGGCTTTTCATAGCCTCAGTGGTCTCATCCTGCTCTTGAGTTATTCCATAGTTTCTCTTTTTCCCATGATAGATACAGGACAAGAAGGAACATCATTAGAAACTTGTTTTCCTGTATGTGAAGGAGAGTAACAAGCATGTCCTTTCTCTTGAATTAAAGATGATGACACCAGTAGAAGACAGTGCAGGGTGTTTTGCTTCCAGGTAAAGGAGACAGAGAGAAGGGTTACAGATCTCTTCATGAGAAGGTAAAGCCTCATTCAGGTAGATGTTTGTGAGAAAGTCAGGGAACTCCACCCTGGATTCCTTCATAAAAGTCACCTCATATGAGTCAGTATTTAAATGTATTTTGTTATAGTAAAGTGTGCTCCATTTGGAGAGGTGGACATCATGGGCCACATGACACTCAGTCACATGGCTACCCTTCACTGCAAAAGAGAGCAGGATACATGGTCTAGCCATGTGTCCAGAAGCAATCATCAGCCAGACTCTGCTGCAGGAATCCTATGTCATATGAGGTTAGCACACATGTTGTGCAGGAAAACTGTCCAGGAGAAAATTGGTAGCCTCTTCAGTGTAAATCCTGGAAACTCAAAACGCATTCTAGGCATTGTGGTGGTGAGAGAAGGATGTGTCACTCTGGGAGAATGAGTTTAAGCTCCCGTCACCCTTTGCATTTACTAAGACTTAGGCTATCTTTATTGCTCATTAATTAGCTCATTTGAAAACATTGTACTGAATGCCTGCAGGTTTGCCAGAGTTTCCTATAAGTGCCATGAATGAGTCTTCCCCTGACTTGGGGTATGCCTGATCCAGTGGGGAGATAGAGAGTAAGTGTTAGAATGGTAAATGTAGCATTTCAGGTGGTCTGCCAGAAGTCTGACTGGAGGAGGTGTGGGGAGAGACAGAGGAGGAGACTTTTGGCAGGGTGTAGAGGGATCAGGAGAGACCTTGGAGAAGAGGGGAAGTATGAACTGAATCCTGAGAAATGAAAGTACAGTGTAGATGCATCGAGTGTTTAAGAGCATTGAGTTTATCATGAAAGAACTCTCAGGTCAAAATTTCAGCTAGCCACTGACTAACTGTGTGACCACCGACAAGTTACTCAGCTTTTCTAAACTGCAGTTTCTTCATCTGTAGAATGGGCACAACAAACCAGTCTTTGCAGTAATATAGTAACATGGTGTCTAATGTGATAATTCTTTATGTGGGGCAGAGCAGGAAAGGCATTCCAGGTGCAGGGAGTGGCAAGAGCACAGGGGAGCAGGGTGAAACGGCTGGGGCATGGTAAACTGGATGGAGAGCTGGGTGGAGACAAGGATGAGGGCCGTGGTAGAAGGCAGTGAAGCTGGAGGGAGGGTGTTCTTCACAGACCCTGCAGAACAAAGCGTCTCTAAAAGGCTTCAAGCAAAGGAGTAGCAGGACCACATGAAGCAGTGCCACCTGTGTGTGTTGAAAAGCCCCTAAAATCACACCCCTTTTGCGACCCCATCCCCTGACAGCTGGAGTTGTAGAGAGTCTGGCTGGGTGCAGGGGAATCCCTGCCCTTTGGGAGGCCGAGGCAGGCAAATCACGAGGTCAGGAGTTTGAGATCAGTCTGGCCAACATGGTGAAACTCCATCTCTACTAAAAATACAAAAAATTAGCTGAGTGTGGTGGTGGGCACTGGTAATCCCAGCTACTCCGGAGGCTGCAGCAGGAGAATGGCTTGAACCCAGGAGGCAAAGGTTGCCGTGAGCCGAGATTGCATCACTGAACTTCAGCATGAGGTGAAGGGAAGCACTGAAACTTTTCCTCTCTGCTGTTGACTTTTCATGTCCCATCCTCTGGGAGGCACATGGCAGTCAATCGGCACATCCCTGGAAGGGCAAATGGCACCACAGCATTTATGTATATGCCAAGGAAACCCTTTAGTGAAACCATTTAGTTAGAAGTATGCCAAGAGCTGGCACTGAGAGACAAGTCAGGCCCAGTTCAATGATTATACTAACTTCAAAACAAACAGAGGATATGGGCCCAGCAAATGGCATGGGGAAATATCAACATGCATAAACAGGAAGGCACAGGAGCCATATGTTGGCTGCTCTCCACCCACACAGCTTCTCCACACACGTCGCTTCATCCTGCACTGTCTGAGGATGACTGGCAGAGAAGTGAATGTACAGATTAGACATGAGCAGACGCATCAACTGCATGGTGACAGCCATCCGGGTGCCTTCATCTCCGCTGTCTTGGGTGATGGTACACATGGCATCCTGCTGACTCTCACGGGCATCTGTGGGCTTCTCTCTTGAGAATCTTAGTGCCTTGGGAGTACTGACCCAGAGATCAGAAGTTTTGGATTTAAGAGTGAGTTCTGTCCTTGCTTGCAGGGTAACCTTGGCAGTTAATTCCTTTGACTGTAAAGTGGAGATGATAATAACTACACCACAAGCAAAAAGTAGGAATCATTCATTCCTTCAGCAAAAATCTCCTAAGCCCTTACTCTGGTCCAGACTATGTGCTGGGCCCAGGAGACAGGGAGTTACGTAAGACAGGGCCTCAAGGAACTCCCAGTCTGGCTGGAAAGTCATATCCATAAAGAGGTGTTCAGACATAGGACACATGGCAGTCAGCAGTGCTGTCTAATTGAGAAGAAAGCTTACTGGAGGGTCTCCATTTCTATGAGAAGCAGGAGACAAGGTCATGCACTGAGAGCAAGGGGCGTGAGGAGGTGCTAGAAACGTAAAGAACATGGTAAGGGTGTGAAATGGTTGACGAAGGGAATATGAGAAGCAATTGAACAGGGCTTGCCAAATAGTGGCTAAGAGGCTCCTTGTGACAATTGTAGGAAGCTGTGTGTACAAAAGCAAGTGATAGATTGCTCAGGCCAGTAGTGTTGTCAGGTTTTGCTAACAGCTGTATTGGTACTTACTAATCTTCTCTGAAACCTATACCTGGCACACTTGTTGGCTAATGTAGCCTCTCTATTGTGTTTCCTGACTTAGCCATGTATATTCTTGCCCTGTCCACTGCTCACAAGCCCCTGCTCCTTCCCATTCAAATAAACCCACCTTTTTCTCCATGGCTCTGCTCCAGGCCTACTTGCTCAGGAAGCTCCCAGAATGCTACAGTCACTGTACCTACTGTGTGAGTGCTTTCCCTTTCATCTAGGATTTGGTACCCTTGCTATTGGGTCCTCTCACTTGGCTGAGTCTATAGTCCCTTGGTTCTTTCTCAAGTGTGCTCTTGGTCTCTCACCAGCCTCCAGCCTTCTCTCTCTATAGGTGTGCTCACAGCCCCAACTTGAGGAGGACCGAAGGGAAGGCCTGCTCCCAGAAAGCCGAGTGCCGGGGTAGGGGACAGATCGTCTCAACCGCAGTCATGTCTGAGCAGTGAGGGTGCTCCACGTGAGAGCCACTGGAGCAGGGATGGCTTCTTGTCCATCTCTAGGTCCCAGGTCCCGGCACACAGTAGGAACTCTGTTCCCTCTTTTCCTCCTTCCTCATCTGTTCCTTTTGTTTTCCTAAGCCTTTGCTGACCACAAATACTATGCAAAGACCAGAGGAGACAGAGTCGGAAAAATGGGATTATCAAAAAACCCAGCCTTAGCTCTTTCAGTTCTTGGCCTATCTTAGCTATCCCCCAGATATTTGTTAATCTGAACTGAGGTTTCTACTGAAAGGAAACTTCTGGTCCTCTGAGGGTGACTTTCCTACCCATCTTCATTTCAACCAGCTCTTATTTCACAGGAACCATTGAGCTTCTACCCATCCTTGGCATCTCCTCCCCTTGGGACTGAGTGACCTGTCGGGGGACAGGGCCAGGACATCAGAACCTCAGAATGTCAAGCTATGTGAAGTCTCCCCAAAACACAGGTGCTTCTAGAATGTCAGAGTAGCCTCCTCCAGGACAACCTTTTTCACTCCTCATCAAAGGAGGCAATTCGCTTGCTCTAATATACAGGCTCTAAGACTACTGGTGAGCTGGAGGACCATGTGGGAAGCTGAATGTCTTCATGCCTTTCAAAGAGACAGAAGGGAGAAGGTTTAGAGCCAGGGTGAGTGACAAAGAGCAGCAGAGACCCCAGTCCCTCTACAGCAGTGTGCATGAATAAGTACCTTTCTTTCTACAAGAAGGTAGACCAAAACTCCCTCAAAGGCAAGGGGACTTGGGTGGGAGGGGTATCTTGGCCAATAATGATGCAATAGCCAGTGCTTAGGAGGCATGGGCAGTAGACCAGAAGTGCCCCTATTGATTATTTGCTGTTCTTTGATGGAGATATCCATATTGCAGGAAAGAAGGTAAAGTTTGGAGAAGTGAGAGGATTAGGGAGTGATGGAACTAGGGTCTAAGTCTGTGTCTGCTTCAGTTTCTCTCCCATGTTCTTAAAAATTAATCCATCAAGTAACCAAATCCTGATTATTATATGTGTGCTACCTATGTGTCCAGACCTGGGCATAGATGGGGACAGGTGGGGTGGGGAACAGGTCAGAAGGAGAGGAAGACACAGTCTCTCCCCACTATTCAAGTCAACAACCCATTCGGAGCACCACTGCAAACCCAACCACATCAAGGGAGGCCTGGAGGCCATTCTGAGAAGTATAGGCTCTATCCTGAAGGCAGTAAGGCTGTTGAAGGGTTTGTAGAAGGGGCAGGAAGCTAACATGACAATTTCGACAGTGTAGAGAATGGATGAGAGAGGCAGCAAAATTGGAAGCTATGAGATCAGTGAGGAAGTGTCAGCGGACTCTATTCTATAGAAAGTTCTGTGTGCCTGGTGTAGTGGGGAAACAGAGATTTGGGATGTCTTGGACCTGCCCTTACAGAGCTGGGGACCAAATCTGTGCAAATCCCTAGCAGATATTCTCATGTTGTTTGTGAGATAGGCCAGGGGTCAGAAGAGACCTGGAGGATCAGAGGAGAAAGGTTACATGAGCAGGGAGGTTTCCTGAAAACAGGGGTGGGTGTTCACACTGAGTGATGAAGGAAGGAGAGGGCTTTGATAGGTCAATACAGGTAAGGTGAAGGAGGCCAGGACAAGGATACATGGACGGGCAAGGCCTAGGACGTCAGGTATGGCTAAGATTGGTGAGGCTTCCTCTTCAGCCATAGGAGAGCAGGTGGAAATGGAGAGGAGGTGGGGTCTGCCAAGGAGTCTGGGCATTGTGTGACAACCAAGAACCTCAGAAGGGCTCTCAGCTCAGGAGGATGTTGCGGGGGGGAATGGGCTGGCAGAGGAGGGCAGAACATGAGATCAGACAAGGCCCAGCAGAGAAAAGAAAGTGCAGACCACCTAGGTCAGTGGAGCAAATTTAATCTAGAATTAGCAGCCTCAGGAATCCCTAAGCACTGGGGAAATGGGGACTGAGGAGACAAAGGGAAGAAGTTTGCCAGAGCCTATGATGGGGGCCACAGCCATAAAGGTGATCAGCTGTGCCTGGAGATGCCATCTGAAGCAGAGACAGCTGGGGATGAATACCCTGGCTTCTCTCTTTTTCCTGCCATCCTCATTGGCAGAGCCAGCCAGAAGCTTGCTGACCTAGAAGCTTGGCAGACATAGACTTAAGAGGGTCAGCCCCTCTGTCCTGCAGGGCAGAGTAGGGGAAAAGCAAGTAATGAACACAAGGGAAAGCAGTCTCAGGGCCAGCAGGACCTGGCCATTCACCCCCTCTCCTGCCCAACCTATGGCTGTTCATATGATAGGACAGATGATTATGGAAATGTGCTCATTGATTGATAGATGGTCTGACTCTCATGCTCTGGTCTTCCTGTGCCCTCTTTGGAGACCATGGAGTCCTGGGGTGCAGGCTCAGCAGCCTGTGGTATCAGAGGACACAGGGGATGACTCCTGGGGACAGGACTGTCAATGAAGGCCTGCCTGTGGGCTCCAAGCCTCACCTCTCCACCACCTCTGGCTCTCTGCTACCCATCCCTCTCACTGCCTTTTTGCTCAGTCGGTATTTCCCTGCCTCTTCACAGTAATTACCATTGACGGCTATTGACTGATGGTGACAGGGCTGAGAGCTAAAAGTGAGGGAGTGAAGGATTTCTGCAAGTTCTGGCTGTGCTGCCCAAATGCAGCAATAGGAGCTTGTGATAGTTAATACTGAGTGTCAACTTGCTTGGATGGAAGGATGCAAAGTATTGCTTCTGAGTGTGTCTGTGAGGGTGTTGCCAAAGGAGATTAACATTTGAATCAGTGGGCTGGGGAAGGCAGACCCACCCTGACTCTGATGGGCACAATCTAATCAGCTGCCTGTGAATATAAAGGAGACAGAAAAACGTGAAAAGGCGAGACTGGCCTAGCCTCTCAGCCTACATCTTTCTCGCATGCTGGGTGCTTCCTGCCCTCAAACATCGAACTCTAAGTTCTTCAGTTTTAAGACTGGCTCTTCTTCCTCCTCCTTGCAGACAGCCTATTGTGGGACCTTGTGATCATGTGAGTTAATACTTAATAAACTCCCCTTTATATATATATATATATCCTATCAGTTCTGTCCCTCTAGGAAACCCTGACTTACACAGAGCTGCTCATCTTTTGTTCAAATTCTTAAGCCTAGCACTCCCTTACTCCTCATTTCTCCTCCTTCTAAAGAGGACCTCTTTGGGCTCTAGGTAAGAATCATCTCCTCCAGAAAGGCTTCCTTGATTGCTCCAGTGCACAGTCTGACAGCAGGCATAATGGATATCAAAGCCTTTAATGCCAGACTAACATATCTTAAAACAGAAATTCCCAAACTTGAGTGTGCATCAGTATCACCTGGAGGGCTTGTTGAATCACACATTGCTGGCTTCCACCGCAGCATTTCTAATTCAGTAGGTCTGGGATGGGGCTGGAAAATTTGCATTTCTAACAAGTTCCCAGATGTGGCTGATGCTGCTGGTCTAAAGTGATTATTACTCAGTGGGCCTATGTCCTGTTTCCTTAATGACCTAACAAGATCTTTTGGGTTAGGGGGAAGTTACCCTATTTATCAAAAGCCTTACCTAATGTTTTGGTAAAAAGCTGTTGCTTAGTAAGTCATTGCTCGTATATTAACTAAAAAAGATTTTTTTCCTTGTGAGTGTAGAGAAAGGGAAGGGAAGAGAGAAGCATTTAAGGTTATTGGGCTAAATTTTATGATACTATAAAACTTTGAAATTTACCAATAAAATGGCTCTTTTTCCAGCTGGTAAATGAGTTCATATGCAAGGCATTTAGAATGATGTCGGTAACATGTTAAATGCTGTATAAGTGATGATGATGATAATTATTAGAGGGTACTAGAATTCTGCTGAGTTCCTTGATGTGCACAATCTCTGTACCAAATCTTGGACTATCCAAGATTTTCTATTTTCTGAGGTTAAATGTACCCAAATGTCAATAGCACCTACCTTTTAAGGGTAGATTATAGATGAGTTTTATTTTCTTTTTTATACTTCTCTACACTTTCCTCATTTTCTGCTACAAACGTGCATTATTACCATCATAAGCAGAAAAACATTTTTGACAAAGCCCTGGGCGCCTCCAGCACAATAGTACACGAGGCATAAATTCAGTGCACTGAACAATCACTTTACCACCAAGAGATAGTAATCATTCATTCTTTCTTCTATTTATTCATTTGTTTCTTTGCTTAAAATGCTGATTGGATATTTAGCACATGTTAAATACCTAGCACTGTGCTAGGATTTAGTGATACAAAGGCACTGTAGCAAACAGGCACATAGTTTTGGCATCAGCAAGACCAGGAGTCTAACTTGCTACCTGCAGGCTGGGTGATTGAACAATTTACTCTACCCCTGTGTGTATCAGGGTCCTCATATGTAAATGGAAGTCATAATGTTACCTTTGTTACATGGTTTCTGTGAGGATGAAATGTGGGAAAGCCCATGCCCAGCGCATGCCCAGCACTTGCTGAATGCAGGCTGTTATGATTGGGATTGTTCTGAGAGCTGGTTTTTATGACAGTGTCTTAATAACACCAGTGATTCCAGGACTCCCACAGGGATGGCGTTCTCAGCAGTCACCACTGTAGGTTTGGTGGGGATTATCATCCTCATTTGTGAAATGTGGACTGTGAAGTTTAGAGGACTAAGGGACTGACTCAGAGAACCACATAAGTGTCCAAGCTTCTGCCCCGATGGGACCTCTGTATCACATTACTGGGCATATAGGGTGACAGAGTGTGGCCAACCTTTTCAGCGTATGCTTTGCTTCCTGCTTTGCACCAAGAAGCTGAGGCCAATTTTGTTGCCTTTGGTGCCAATTATCCAGCTCCAATGTCTACTGAAGTTAGGGAGATGTTATTTTCTAAGACGTAAAGGCCAAGGCAAGGATCCTGTCTTAGTTCACATGTGTGGCATCTCACACCTGCCATGGTAAAAATGAGGCCCCATGACCCTGCATTAAGTGAATAGAGCTGCAAAAAGACCCTTTAGGAACTGAAAGCTGCTGCCTTTAAATAAATACTTCTCACCAGGGAGCACAATGAAGCCTAAAACACTAGTGAAAACATTTTTCAACATCAGTAATGTGATTGAAATAAATGAGACAGTGATAGCACACTGAATGAAAAGGTGGGTACACTGGGAATGTGAGAATCAGTGGATTGTGAGGGATTTGCTTGCTTCATGCATGATGTGCCCTTTCGGAGACTATGGTGCCACTTCTCCAAGGGAGAGACCCGGTGTGTTCACTGAAGGCCATGGTGTCCTTCCCAAAGAGGAGCCTACATGGACAGGTAGAAACCAACCTTGCTGGAGACAAGTGGGAAATCCAGCCTGTGGTCCCAGCGCCAGCATTGTGTGGCCTAGAATATGTCATTTAACATCTCTGAGATTCAGAATTCTCATCTGTAAGAGTAATAAAGGCATCTCCACAGAGATATTGGGAGCATTAAATTAGAGGATGTGTAAAGAAGTTTCCTGAGAGCTAGGGAATGCTATGTAAATGGCATTTTTACAATAAACATAAAAAATTAGTGAAGCTTTATTTATGGTGGTATTAGAGGCTAAAGTCTTCCACAAATGGAGATTTTCAGATAGGTGGGGATTATGTGGGTTCTGTGGTTCTTTTTTTTTTCTTTTTGAAAAGGAAGAACCTGTACATTCTACTACATGTGTCTGACTTCTTAGATACCACCTATTGCCTATTGCTCATTGCTTTTTTTTTGGTTTGAGACAGAGTCTCCCTCTGTCTCCCAGGCTGGAGTGCAGTGGCACAACCACAGCTCATTGCAACCTCCCCATTCCAGGTTCAAGTGATTCTCCTGCCTCAGCCTCCTGAGTAGCTGGGACTACAGGCACATACCACCACACCAGGCTAATTTTTGTATTTTTAGTAGAGCAGGATTTCACCATGTTGGCCAGAATGGTCTCAATCTCTTGCCCTTTTGATCTGCCCACCTCGGCCTCTCAAAGTGCTGGCATTACAGGCATGAGCCACCAGACCCGGCTGCTTTTTTGTTTGTTTGTTTGTTTGCTTCTTTAGCCTTTTTAAGGCTGTCAGCTGCTATTTTTTTCTTTTCTTTTTTATCATGAAAAATTGCAAACATATACAAAAGTAGAGTGCATCCTATAATGAACCCACATTTATTTGTCCTTCAGCTTCAATAATTATTAAGCCATAGCTGGTCTTTTTCCCTCTATATGCTCTTCTTCCTTCCCACTGCATTCCCGATTATTTCAGGAATAATTTCAGCTATTCTATCACTTCATTTCTAAATATTTTGGGTTATGCTTCTATAAGAGAAGAACTCTTCAAAAATCATAGCCACAATACCATTATCATATAGAGAAAATTAGCAGTACTTCCTTCAAGTAACAAATATGTGCTTAAATTTTCCTGAATGCTTCATTCATTTTTTTAGAGTTTGTTTGAATAAAAATATAAATAACATTCAAATATTGTGATAGATCAATGTCATTCTTAAGTCTGTTTTAATCTATAGGTTTGCCTTTTATGCATTTCCTTTGAAATTTATTTGTTAGAGAGTCTGGTCTGGGTCATTTGTCCTGGAAAGTATATCACACTTGGAATTTTGTTGATTGCATCTATGTGGTATAGTTTAACAAATTCCTCTGTTGCCTGTATTTTTAGTCATATTTAGAGGCTTGACTGTATTCAGGTTCGCTTTTTTTTTTTTTTTTTTTTGGCAACATGACTTCATAGGCGGTGCTGTGCACTGGCATCGGGAGGCATGCAGTGACTGGCTGTCCCTTTGTCATGTTTGAACACACTGCTGCTCATTGCCTGGATCCATTAATTCACTAGGGTTGGCAAAGTGTTGATAAGCTAATTCTCTCATCCCACCCTTGTTTATTAGCTAGAATACATCTATAAATAGAGATACTTCTTTTCATCAACTCTGCAGTTACCCTGAGGGATAGTTCATTAAGGAAAAGCAAGATAAATGCTTGATTATGCCCCCTCTCTTGACCAATTTTAAAGATAATTAGTTGGTTCATTTGCATCTTTCAATGATGACTAAATATTTTTTATTTTTCTTGACTCATGAATTTAGACATATTTGATGTCTTTTAATCTATTATAGTTATCATTACTGAAGCTCAAGTGGCTTCTCTTTGGCCAGTGGGAGCATCTTTGAGTTTTCTCCTGAGTCCTTTGACATGACCCTAAAAGTCTTTCATAGTTCCCTTGCTTTTTACTGTCCCATACTCATCTTGTGGAATTCCTGCCACAGACAAGTCATTAAACATTTCTCCGAGGATTTTTACTTTCTTTTAGGAAAAGTGGACGTGAGGGGTGCTCGTTGTCACTGGTTTAGCCTTTGTTTCTAGGCTTTTTAATTGAACATAGATAGAAAAATATGGATATATATTTAAGATGAAACATATTCTGAGTTAATACTACTGCTATAATTTAGGTTAGGATTATGGAATTTTACTTAACTGTATTGATTTTCTGTCTACATGCGTTTTTTCCCTTACTGAAAATATCATTTCTCAGTGTCACCAGATAATTACTCATGTGCTTCACTGACAATACACATACAACAGTGTAAGAATAACAATACAAACACCACCATGGACATTATGATTTAAACAGTACACATCAGTTTACGTTTTTTTGTAGTTATTTTTATCCTAAGGATAAAAATAGAGTTTGAGACTGGCTGTCCTTGCTCCTCAGTTTTGAGACTGGCTTTCTTTGTTCCTCAAGCTTGCAGATAGCCTATTGTGGGAACTTGTGATCATGTGAGTTAATACTTTAGTAGACATTTGTGTTTTTAAATTGTTTGGAATAATTCCGAAATAACGTGTGGTTATCCTACTCATTAAACACAGAGTTAGGTTCACTTATTTCATTTTGCTTCTGATTTTAAGGAATTACTTTTCTAAAATTTAATTTGTGTTTTGCATATGCAGAACATTTGTGGGGTTCCAAAATTAACTTTATAAAGCAAGGTATAGTTAAAGAAGTCTAGCTCTGATCTACAGTACTTTTAATAAAAGCAAATAGATATTCCATATTTATAATCTTTTTTTTGGTAATAATTAGTAGCAAACTACGTATTTTTTTCTTTTTTTAATTATACTTTAAGTTCTGGGGTACATGTGCAGATCATGCAGGATTGTTACATAGGTATACACATGCCATGGTGGTTTGCTGCATCCATCCACCCATCACCTACATTAGGTATTTCTCCTAATGTTATCCCTCCCCAATCCCCCCACCACCTGCTATCCCTCCCCTAGCTCCCCCCAGCCCCCAACAGGCCCCAGTGTGTGATGTTCCCCTCCCTGTGTCCATGTGTTCTCATTGTTCAACACTCATTTATGAGTGAGAACATGCAGTGTTTGATTTTCTGTTCTTATGTCAGTTTGCTGAGAATGATGGTTTCCAGCTTCATCCGAGTCCCTGCAAAGGATATGAACTCATTCTTTTTTATGGCTGCATAATATTCCATGGTGTATATATGCCACATTTTCTTTATCCAGTCTATCATTGATGGGCATTTGGATTGGTTCCAAGTCTTTGTTATTGTAAACAGTGCCACAATGAACATATGTGTGCATGTGTCCTTATAATAGAATGATTTATAATCCTTTGGGTATATACCCAGTAATGGGATTGCTGGGTCAAATGGAATTTCTATTTCTAGGTCCCTGAGGAATCCCCACACTGTCTTCCACAATGGTTGAACTAAT
>CAUYQU010058903.1:0-41895 GCA_963574635.1 Cheracebus regulus | reverse complement strand
AGGCCCCTGCCTGACTACACAGCACTGCCCAGCTGACTGTGTTAGGATTATTTTTCAGATTGGTATAGAACATTCCATAAGGTGACTTCTTCCAATAGTGCTAAAGGGCAATGTGGCAAGAGCTCCAATGCCATTCAGATTTTCTTCAATGTACCTAACACATTTGTTCTCTAGATTGAAATTATTCCTAGAGACATCAGATAAGCTGTCAGGAGACCTTTGAAGATGACTGTACTCTGCTTTCTGTCTTTCTCCTCATATTTCCGCAATCTTCTTTCATTGCCTTTATGTCATACACTCCTCCATTTAAATGCCAGCTAAGCCTTAATGGCCCAGGGGCTAACTCCTCTCTAGTTTATGTTAACTCTATAAGCTTAATCCTGCATGCTGGGTTGTTGATCTGCTAATAAAGGAGGGAAATAAAGGAATTTAAAAATCTTCTCTCGAGACAATACCTTGGTTTGTTTTTTCTGCATAATCCTATTTCTGCATGTCAGAAGCTAAATATTACCTTGGTCTTATTCTTTGCATTGCTTCTGAACAAAATTCTAATCTCTTTGAAGACTGATGGATGCCTTGGATGAATTAGGCTGAAGATCTTATATCTGCATAAGCAAGAGGAAAAAGGGACACACACAATTTCTTGAATATTTCCCTACAGTGTTTCAAGAGCAAGTGGAATTTACTGGAAAATTTCCTCTAAAGAATATTATAGAAACATTCAGACCATAAAAGCCTGCATAATCTTTTTAAATAATTCATCTATTATTTGTATACAGTACAAAATGCACAAAATAAACCAGACCGACTCTCCAAATTCTATGCAGTTATAACTCTTTGTGTTGTATAGATACATTCTCAACATAAGCTATATTGGTGATTTTATGGTATTGACATTTATTTATATTGAACTAAGCTATGATTGGTTTTCCTAAATGGAGCCTTAAAGAACTATAAGCTTTAAAAACTACAGCTTTTTTCCAACAGTCTTTGAAGATTAAGATTGTTGTTTTCTGTTATAATGAAACTAATAGATTGTTCAGCCTCGTTTAATTGCTAGTGTTTCTTGTACATGATGATGTACATTTAAAACTAGAAAAGCAGAAAATTATGTTTTCTTTGGCAGGCATTTGATGTACTTGGAAGAGTTGAAGCTTACCTTAAGCTCCTTAAATCAGAGGGTTTAAGTCTGGCTGTTTTGGCAGCGAGGCATGAGGAATTACACAGAAAAATTACAGACTGCACAGCTGATGCTTTGCAAAAGGGACAAACCTTAATCAGCCAAGTAGCCTCCTGCAGGTGAGTCAACTCGATTTCTTCCTCAGTGTAACAAGCTTTTTCACAGCTTCCACAACCTGTTAAAAAAGATGCATGATTGTCTTTTTCTGGTTCAGATGTTTTGCTGCATTATGATATAGCTTAAAAGGATCTATTGAAGTTTGATCAACAGCTATTCTGAACACAGCCATTGCTCATCTAGAAGTGAGGCCATATTCTGAGCCTGGGGACTAACATATGCTAAAGCTTTCTGTGTACTTGGTTCTGAGGAGGGGAAAGGGGATGGAAAAAATAAGAAATGGAGCTTTAGTTCTCAAGGCTTTTCAAACCCTAGCATCTTCATGAAATAGCTCCTTCCCTTTGGTTAGTGAATCTTGAGTCTATTCTGCCCCTTTTTTTCTTTCTGGATGAAAATAAAATACCAGAATTTCCTCCAGTTATGACGTTGGTGGCTCACCATCAAAACCCTAAGTAAACAGTGAGAATTTGAATACAACTGCTGGACTCCAGATCCCATGCTTTTGAATCATGCTCTAGGTGGGCCTGTTTTATGAGCACATTTGGTGAATACATCAGTGTTGAGCTTAGCAGGCATGATGAGAGAGAAAAATCTTGGGAAACAGAGAGAGAATGCAGTGAGAAAGCATGGGAAAGAACAGGGATTGGAAGACGAAGAGGAAATGACAGAGCAGATAGTGGAATGCATATTGACCAGGAAGAAATGAAAGCAGGGCTTACATTTTGGCAGAAAGCGACCAAAAAAAAAAAAAATTCAAATGGGTTAAACCCAGGTTTTCAGCTTCCATGTCTACAGTCTCCTTGAAACTCAAAGACATTCAATTTGAAGAACCGTAAAATAGGTGAAATGTGATGAAATCATTTTATTTCTGTTTAAACCCTTGTTCTGTTGATTTCATAAGTTTGGGTTTGGGGAAATAATCTTTCCAGAAGACAGTCTGAATCCAGACAGAGGTCTTTAACCCAGGGTTTGTGATGTTTGCTACAGAACCAGGCACAACTAAGAGATAATCCAGGGTCTTCCAATAAAATCCAGAAAGTTGAGGCTATGAGGACAAGGGATTCTCTCCTTTGAAAAATGAATAACTATGTTTGTTTTTTTTTTCTAAGTTTCTTTACTTTAGCTCCAAGCCATGTATCAAGTTATGGGATGTTCAGCAGGCTTCAGGAGTTTTAAGGTGTTCCCATCCAGGCACAAAATATGGGTACAGGAACTCCTCCTTCTCCTCCTCCTCTCCAGCTTTTCCAGAATGCATAAATGTCTTGAGCAATACAGAAACACCCTATGGGGTGGAAGAGACACTTATTGTGCCCAGACTCGGAGTACATGTTGGACATTGATTTGAGTCATATCATGACTGAATTAAGTGGTGCAGTTTCCAGTTATAATTTTAAAATGGTACAATCCCAGTTTAACAAATGGGTCTCAAAGTACAGACGTTATTTCTCTGGTCAGGCTACTCTTTGCTTGTGGCACATTCCCTGGCTGTGGAAAGGTTCCTTTCACAGATGGGGAGATTACCATGTAGCTGAAGACCTCTGGCCAAATCTCTGGAGTTCTGTTTGTGGCTTACTCCTTCCTATCTGGTACCCTGCCCACAAATTTGAGATGCCTTGACTCAAAGTCTGATTCCTGTCTTCTCAACTCAGCAAGAGCTCTGGGTTCTACCTCTCTAGGCTTTGATCTAAAAATTACCTTCCAGGCAGTAAACTAGTAAAATCATAAGACTCATCTCATGTATTTTCCTTCTCTAAGAGATCACTGGCCTATGCTACTTATTGTTCAGCGTCTGAAAACCATTGTTTCATGTACTTGTTTTTCTAGTGGTTAAGGCATGAGGGTAGTAAATCCAGTCCCCGCTTCTTGACCAGAAACGGAAGTTCCCTATTCAGTTTTGATGCTTTAACAATTGGAGTTAGAAGGGTGGTCACGACTTTTTACTGCTAAATTTTATCCTGTTTGCTCGAATCAGTAATGCTTTATTTAAAAATATATATATGTAAGAGGAAAGCTGCTTTTATTTGATATACATTCTATCTTTGAGATTTTATTGACTATTTTTAGCCATTCATTTTGTAATGGTTGATATGTTTATTTACTTCTTTGTGTGCTAAGAGTAGTACTGTCTCATTCAATTACAAGCAAACAAAAAACCCCAACTCTGCAAAGCAGACGTCTTCATTTCACAAAGAGGAAACGGAGATTCAGAGAAGTTAAGTTTAAATGTCATGGCATTGTTATTGGCACTCAGAATGTATGAAATTAAACTCCCTTGACACCAGTCTGAGGTTCCTTTTCCATACCTGTTTTCTTTTTACCTCTTTTGCTCTTTTTGGTCTTAAGTTTTACATAATTATTGTTTTTCAAAGAGACCTCTATAATTCTGCTTTTCATCATGCAGACTGATTTCAATAGAAGAAGCAATAATTAGGGATTATTTTGAAAAGCTTGAATTAAAGCTTAGGTAACTGGATTTAAGAAAATCATTAGCAGTATGGTTTCTGTCGGCATCATAGTTCCAAGGTGTTTGGTTTCCTTGGGATTTCATAATATTTTATAAACCAATGCTATCTTCATTTTGCAGGAGGAGCTGAAGATAAAATTGTTTCTTGGCAAAGGACGCTTTTTGATTCAGAAGGTAGATGTGGAATAAAAATCCCTTAAAAATTGAACTGAAATGCATTAGACTGTCAGTTGCAAACTAGAGCCATACATTGCTACTCACCTCAATCACATGCATTCTGTTTGGGAGCTGCTTCCTTTCCTCATCTAATAATTTATGTGCTCAATGGCCTGAGTCACCATCACAAGAAATAAATAGAACCTAAGGATAGGATTTCAAGTTCCAGCCACTGCTAGAGTGAAGATGGAGTTTAGAATGCTAGCAATGGAAATCAATGTAAATTTCAACAGAGCAAAGCAGCTATTGTTGAACATCACAGTAGCTTCTGAGATTTCTGAGTGCCAGCCATACTCATGGGACACAATATATTAAGGTTCCTATTACTGGACACCAGAAAACGGATAAGAATATGTGTAAGAAACCCAAGACTTCATGTTAAAGGAATTTTGGTTCATATATTCTGGGTGCCAAAATGATGCCCTGACATTTAAACTTAACTTCTCTGAATCTCAGTTTTCTCTTTGTAAAATGAAGATACACATTTTATAAAGTTTTTTTTTAATTGAATGGGACAGGACCACCAGTTGAGCATAAACTCACTTGTTTATTGAGCCCTCTCTATGTGTACCACCATTAGCACACAGAGAGGGCTCAATAAACAAGTACAGTGTTCCATCACTTAACAGCGAGGATGCATTCTGAGAAATGAGTCTTAAGTGATCTTCTGTTGTGTGAACATCAGAAAGTGCACTTACACACATCTTACACACACACCTACACATACTTACACATGCTATAGCCTACTACATAACTAGGATAGCTTATTGTTCCTAGGCTGCCTATCTGTGCAGCATGTTACTATGTTGAATATTATAGGCAAATGAAACATAGTGGTATCTGTGTATCTAAACAGAAAAAGTACAGTAAAAATACAGCATTATAATCTTGTGGGACCACCAGCATCGATTGAAATGTTATATGGTACGTAACTATGCTTCTTCTACTTTCTATATAAAGAGCTCAAAAAACAAAATACTGAGGGTAATACGGTTGTTTCAAATGATTACGACACAGTCGGTTTTACCAAATTGTATTCATTTTCACTAACTGGGAAGGTAATATTTGACATAGGAAAGATAAGCACTTATCTTAGTGTAATAAAAGGCTTAATTTAGTATCAGGGCAGGTAGGCATTTCAGAGGCCCTTTGTTCTGACTTTTTTTTTTTCTGTTAGTCAATAAAATAGGACCTCAGAAGTTCACATTTATCTGAGATGAAGATTCCTTAGTAAATCTGAGACCCTTTCATTATTGTTCTGTAATTGCTACTTTATTAGGAATAGAACCACACTGTTTTACTATCGTGGAATCGAATACATTTGAAATTTGAGCAGCTTCACAAAGCAAATAGTGGTTATTTACATGTTTTCTTGCTTTTTCTATTTCCTGCCTTTAATCTGATGATAATTTAGTCATTATTAAATAATTGTCATATTTTGGAATACGATATCTTTTACATAACCACTTTTTTAAAGGCATTTTAGTGCATTCTTTATGATGCCTACAAGTGCATGTAATAACAGTTGTCTTAGTCCATTTTCTGTTGCTATAGAATACCTGAGACTGGGTAATACCTAAAAGAAAGAAGTTTGTCTAGCTCATTATTCTGGAGCCTGGAGGGCCAAGAATGGGTGGACACATATGGCCAGCTTCTGGTAAGAACCTCATGCTCCCCTTATAACATGGTGGAAAACTGGAAGGAAACCAGGTATGTGGGAAAAAAGGGCAAAATACAAGAGGCAGCCTCACTTTATAACATCCTGCTCTAGTGGGAATTAATCCATTCCTGAGAGAACTAACTCAGTCTTATGAAAAAGACATTAATCCATCTTACTGACCATGTTATTTACCTCTTGAGGACACCAGCTCCCAACACCACCACATTGAGAGCGAAGCCTCAACATGAATTTTGGTGGGGACAAACCATACTCAAACCATATAGCCAAACTTAGACTTACAGTGAGGTTGAAAGCTGCTGGCTTCCAGCCTTCCTTATCTCTCCCTAAGCGTCATCCTTGAGAACCAAGTCTAAAGAAAAACCAAACCTGTCCTGCTACCAAGCAGAATTTTGCATTTATTAAGCCACAGGAATCTGTGGTAATTGGAAGTGCTGGGTCCAGGATCTTGTGTGAGGGTAAAGTTTTCTATAATGGGACAAAAAATGGGGGACCTCTTTTCTTTCTCTCAGTACCCTTACCAATTCAGAGCTCAAAAGCATATAAAAACCCAGCAAGACCAGGCTACCTTGCGAAATATTCATTTGTCTTTCCTGTTTGCTAAAATTAACTTATATAATTTACAAATAAACTTACTTCAGAGTTAACTCTATTTCTACACCTGCCTAAGGGACTGCATAAGTTTTCATTATACCTCATCATGGTGGATTTAAGCTTATATGCCTCATCCTAACTGAATATTTTGCTTTGGTATAACTTTAAGTATTATCTGTTTTGATCCCACGCTTACTACTTTCTGAATGTAGATCTTCTTATTTTCATATTTTACAGAGACGTAAAACAGGAGTTAATTGGATTTTGCTTTCTTTTCCTACAATTTACATTTGTATTGGCTACTGCTACAACCTTTGGTTGATATTGTGTGTGGTTATGAACTTTTTGGACAGAACATGGTCCATTCATTCATTTTTTTATTCAGAAATATTTATTGAGCATCTTTTGTAAATCAGATGTTCCCAAGAATCGAATGTGATAGGTGAAGTGTCCATTTTTATGGTGTTTATGCTATTCTGGTGGTAAGAAAGAGCCAATAAATAAATACACAAGATGCTCTTACCCAGCAATGATCACTATGAAAAAATATAAAAGGGAAATGAGATAGAGTGACTGTGAGCAGGAGATTATTTTAGACATTGTAGTCAGAGAAGGCCTCTCTAACAACAAAGGGGGCTACCCTGCAAACAGCTGGGAGATGAGTGGACCAGGCAGAGCAATAGCAAGGGTGCCACAGAGAGAAGGGTGGTGTGGCTGGAGGAGGGGGTAGTGGGGGAAAAGGGTGTCAGACAAGACCACAACATGAGGGAGGAGGTAGACTCTGTTCAAAGAATCATTAGCAATAATGGCAAACATTTCTGTGCTCTAGACATAATTTAATCCTCAAAACCACCCTGTGAAATGGGTACTACTATTATCATTGTTCCTGTTTTGCAGATAAGGAAACTGGGGCACAAAAAAGTTTGCTAACTTGCCCTATTGCCTGTCACACTGCAGTAAGAGGTGGTGTGAGTACTCAAGAGCTGATCTGAGCTACTCTGTTAGATTGCTAGTTCTTTGTCTTTCTACTCCCTTCATTCAGCTTTAATCAATAACAAGGAGCCTGGTGACTAAATGAACACAGATCCTTTTTTTAATATATTTTAATGTACTCGAAATTTACTCTAGCTTCTAGCTTCAGCTCAAGTCCCAACTTCTCTGCAAAGTTTTTCTTTCTTTCAGTTCATTTAAGAAGTTATTAAATGCATGTATGAGCATCTTATATGACATACCAGCACTAGGCCTCAGGGACAATCAAAGTCATATAAAACTGACCCCAAATCCCCAGAACCTGTCCCATGTCCAGTTAGGGAGCTACACATCAAGGAAGTGTGCTCCAGGCCTGAGGGGCCCATGAGTACAGTGGGTATTGGGATCACTTCTTCAGAAGGGGAGATGCAATCCTGAAGTCTGAAATCAGGACAGGCCAAGTGAAGGGGTGACATCTGAGAGGGCTATGAATGGTTGCTGTATTTGTATAGGTGAAGGGTCTATATCTTCAAGCCAAGATAAACTGAATCAATTCCTACCACATAAGTTTCTTTGAATTTCTTTGTATTTGTCACATCTATCTCATGGCTTCACTTTTCATTCTGTGCTGAGCTGAATCATTCTTTAGTTATTTCATTTGTCATGGTATCATCTCCTCATTCAGACTATGATATCATCCCGAGGGCTGAAACCACCCAAGAAACCTCTTTTTACCTTCCTTAGCTTAGTATTACATTACACTAGTGTTACATACTAGTTGACTTGATTTGAAATGTTAAGGGGCTGGCATTTTATTGAAGGAAAGCCTTTATCATAGGGAAAATATTTACAAAGTTCTTAACAAACAAAAACAATCTCCACTCTCCATCAAAACAAACACATTTCCTTTGCCTAGTAGATTCATTTATCACTGCATTTTATATCAACTGTACTAAGCATTTAAGAACTTAAAAATAACTGCTTTTAAAAGAGTTTGATGATGCATTTAGATGGTAAATGTCAGATAGTGAAATTTAGGAAATTACAAAGTTGAGTTCTTATGACAGTCTTAACCCATCCACTTTCCAAATATTTTCATGTCTATATTAAGCTGTTCTTTTTAGAGGCTGGGTAGATGTCATAACTGCAATCTTGGCTTGTTAACACTGTTAAGGATTTTATCATTCTAAAACTGTTAGCATGGAAAGTACCAAAATTTCACACTTTCCATTAAATCCAGGAGTAACCACACTAAGTTCTCATAAAGTATCTTTATCACTGCAATATGAATTTATTCATTTATAATGCTGATGATGTGAAGTGAAGTAGCAAAGATCCCAGAATAAGAAGATCTGGACCCACAGAACCTCCAGAGGAAGGCTGACTAAAGAGGCAGAAATCTCTGCACTGGATGATTGAGGAGTCCTCTCATATCAGAGGGTTTAGGGAGAAGAGGATAAAGAAAAGAGACAGAAAGAGATGTGAGGGGATGTATTTATGAACAAGATGCTCATCACAGTGCTATTTATAATAGTATAAACCTGAAAACCACCTAAATATTTCGAGAAACTAGGGAGATGTTTGAATAGTTTAAGGGAAAGCACATAATGGAATAATCTAAGTCCATATTAAATGGTTTTTTGAAGAATATTTAAAGACAGGATCATCACAATATAATGGTAGATAGGTACGGTGTGTCCCAGATTCTCTATGTGGCATAATGCTAATATGAGGTGGAGTAGGTGAGGAGGGGTGGGGGACTGACGAAAAGAACATCTTTTTGAAAGTAAATATATTGAAAAATATTTTTTTGTTTTCCAAATAATCTCAAATGTGTGCATTTATCTGTTTAGCTCTTGCTGTGCCCTTTTAATCTCAGTACTATGTTGTAAATTATGAGAAGATTTCAGCAATTAGCTTTTTAAACATTACTTTTCTGCTATTCCCTTTTTTCTCTTCTCCTATACCTTCTATTAGAAGAGTATTGGAGCCTAACGGTCTCTTTCGGGTCTCTTACCTGTCTTCCATATTTTATCACTATTTTAACTGTGTTGCATTCCCCATGGGTCCTCAGGCTATTTTCTCTTTTGTTAATTTTCTCTTTGTTTTCATTCATTGATTTCTTATTTTAGAAAATATATGGTTTTCATTTCTGCAATTTCCAATTAATTTTTTTGTATCTAATTTTGTTTTATTTCTGACTGTTTTTGTTTCAAAGTTTCTTGGTCTTTTATTGTGGGTATTGGTTTTTCTTTTGTATCTCTGATGATCTCAGGCATTTACTTTAAAGTCATTGTCAAATTGCTCTACTTATTTTCTTTTCAACTGGAGTACATTTATCTCTTGGTTGTTGAATGCCTTGGGTTTGGTTTTCCTCATGTGTTTTGAGATTTTGGGTTGGACTCTCATTTGAAGTGGGAGGTTTTTTCCTTTGACTTTCTTTTGCTTGCTTTCTTCTCTCTTTGCTCTTTCCTCCTTAGCAGCTTTGCAGTAACCAACTGGACTCATAGGACCTTCAGTCCGGAATCAAAATGTCCTTCTGTTATTTGATTAGGGTCATACAAGCTCTATGGAGATATTGTGGCTCTTGAAGATGCAGTCAGGAAACCAGAAGAGGGCTTGATGTGGTTCCTGATGGCTCTGCTATGTTTCATTCCATGGCCCCCATAGTAGTTGGCTACAGCATTTTCAACTTCCCCTAATAAGGGCAGAGAATTCATCTATGCTACTGATTTCAGGAAGAATCCTACCAATGACACCCTTCACATTGGACGTATATATTGGTCTCTATTGACTCATAGAAATGGAACTTCTGGCCATCTCTCAGGCATCTGAACAAGAAACCAGGAGCCCTGTAGCTTCAGCCACACTTACTGCTTTCTGTTTCTACTTTGTTATATATACATAAAAGATTGTGTGTGTGTGTGTGACAGAGAGACAGAGAGAGAGAGAGAGGTTTGTGTGGTGGGAGAGATTTTCAAAGTCTATAACTTAAATAAGAATCAGACTGGGCATGGTGGCTCACACCTGTAATCCTAGCACTTTGAGAGGCCGAGGCGAGTGGATCACGAGGTCAAGAGATAGAGGCCATTCTGGCCAACATGGTGAAACCCCATCTCTACTAAAAATACAAAAATTAGCTGGGCATGGTGGTGCACACCTGTAGTCCCAGCTACTTGGGAGGCTGAGGCAGGAGAATCCCTTGAACCCAGGAGGTGTAGGTTGCAGTGAGCCGAGATCGCACCACTGCACTCCAAGCCTGGTGACAGAGCAAGACTCGTCTCAAAAAAAAAAAAATAAATCAAATTTATTGTAGAAACACATGCATTTCACTTCTACAGTATAAATGGCACTTTTCAATACAGGGATGAAAACTAGAGACCAGCAGTTGTTTCCTCCAAAATACAGACAACCATAAACATAAAAAGACACTCTTTGGGTTCCTGTTAAAAGAAGCAGCAAGCTAAAGATAAGGAAGATTTTTTTTTCCATCTTCAAAGTATAATTTGTCCATAGACAAAAAGAAAAATATGGTCAGCTGATCCCTCCCAATGAGACAGAATAAGCTGTCAAGTGCTTACCATCTGCTTCAGCTCCTAATGCAGATGGGCTGACAATAGTAATTTATGAAAGGTTTGAAAACAACTTGCCATTCTTCGGAAATAATCATTAGAACACATTAACATTGGAATTTCCCCCCCTCTTCCAGCCCCAATTTGCAACAAATGCGAAGATAGGGCAAGTGCTTCCATACAGTAAATAAAACAGCCTCTTCTTGAACCAGAAGTTAATACGTCTCTACTCTCTGAGGGGAAAAAAAAGGCAGTTATTTTTCTTCTCCCTCGCTCCCCTCTGTTGGCTCAATGAATAAGGAAGAAAATATAAAATGTTCTCATTTGGAGTTTCTAACAAATGCCTGAAGAAGCCTTCACAGTCTGCAATGCTTGGGAAAGTCAAAGTCAACATCAGGAATAATCTGATGTCCCGCATGTTCACACTACAGACAGGCGTCCTCTAATCCGTTCTTACAGAGACAGCCCAAAGTTCAATCAGTATTTCCAGTGCAAATCACAGAGTCACAGACCGTTAGAGATGGAAGTCTAGCCCATTGTTAGCCCCTCTCCCGAACCCAATCAGGCGGCCCAGGGGCAGTGTTGCTTCCAAATCAGAACAAAATGACAGGGCACCACGCTTTTGGTTCAACCAAGTTTCTGCTACCCATTGTCAGTTCTTGTTTAATAGGACTGTAACGTACTAGGACTTATTTCTGGGAGACTGATTACATTCTATTAATTTCAGTTCATGTAAGAATTGCTGGCAAAGAGTGGGGTCATACCTTTCCTTTGATCAGATCACCTGCTGTTCAGGTGCTGAGGAAATTGTCAATACGTGTGCTATGCAGGTTTTAAAATGTTTTAAAACTTTCAAAAGAGAAATCTGGTATCATCGTGTAAAGTTTCTAATGAAAAATTATGGAATCCGGGCTGACTGTATCCTGCAGATTAGAGTTTCACTAAGAAGGAATAGAAAAAGACAGGAGCAGCCCTAGGACTGGGAATGTGGTGGATATATTCCAGCTGGGAATTAGGGAAAAGGAACTGGTTACTGCCCAATCAGACAGAGATGACCTAGTGTTAAGGACATAGAGAGAGGGAAATAGGAGCTGGCTAGAGTCACCAAGATGACTGGAAACTTCTCTTGCCGTGAACTGGATGCAAACCACACATGAGAGTGGAGTAGACACAGGATAGGCAATGATGCACAGAATGACGAGGCAGCTTGGTCTGTCCCTCTAAGAAGAAAAAAGTGTCAAGCCAAACTACCCATGATAAACTTGGTTTAACCTAACTGTAATTGCTAAAGCATACCAAAGAAGAAAGTGGGCAGTCTTTGGATAGCCTAAAACTTCTACAAGTGGTCAAAAGTGCAGAGTCATCATTGTTTAAAACTACTGGACACCGTCACCACGACATTTTAAACATGGTAGCTGCGCATATGTTCTTCTCAATTTTTAAATCTGTATTTTCTTCCCTTAATGATCAGAGACTATTTTATTTGAAAATGCGCATTAATATTCTACTACTTAAAAGGCTATGTGTTCTGGGCTACAAGGGTTATAAGAATGATAGGACACTATTTGTTTCCCTCAAATAATTTACAATGCAATAGATACACATAATAAGGCATAAATCACCACAAAATGAGACAGAATCTCCAAGGTCACTGAAAAACAGAGAGAGAGAGATCCTATATGACTGGTTGTAATTCATCTAAATTAAAATTGTAGGTTGGTAAAAACGCAACATTTTTATGGAAGAAATGCTTGGTTTGGTTTTGTTTACCTATTTTTGTGCTGGAGGGACCTTCAAGACACGTAGTAATTTGAACAAGCTGCCATGTCCCTCTAGTGGCCACTTTGAAAACTACAGCAGACATTGTATTACCTGGAGGAGCCAGCCAGTTTCAAAAGAGCTTGTCAGCCACCCTATCCCTGTGCCTATGACAGCGAAGAACACTCAACTTAGGGCAAAGTGAAATTTTAAAGGAGAAAATATTCCCTAGAAAAAGCACTATGAGGTGGTAGAGTGTGAACGCTGAGATCAGATGTCAACCATCTCAAAACTGGGCAAATTACTGAGCCTCTCTCTTCCTCAGTCTACTCATCTGCGAAATGGGGATAACAATCCTACCAAACTCACAGGGTTGTTATGAAGATTAGAAAAGAGACATTTTAAATGTTAAGAATGATGCCTTATAATAGTAAGAACTCAATAACTGTTTTTATTAGTTGTAGTTGTGGCATTTTATGGTAAAAACTAAACCAATGTAGTCTGTTTTTCCTTAAATTTCTTGAAGGTAAATTGTATAAATAATCATTAATTCAATAAAATTATTAAGTACAATAAGTGTATCTATTTAGATAGCAAAGACACTTGACTTTAAATCAAGTCTTTGCCACTTATTAGTTGTGTGTCTCTAGAGCATTTATCACCGGTGGAGCCTCAGTTTCATTGGCTAAAACTTGAAGTTATTGCTACTTTTCTGACACTTCATAAAGTTATTTTAAGGATTCTACCAAATAATGCATCTAATGCACTTAACAAAGTGTCATGGTTGTTGCAAGAATGTATTAAATAGTAGCTACTATGATGACTGTATGCAAATTCATAGGAAGTGTGCATCTATAATCTGTATTTCCTGTGGTACAATCAAGTGATGCCATTTTAGAAAGAGGGCTCCTTTCATATTCAAATGTCCAAAGAGGAGGCTGGATTCAGTGGGAGTACTGAATTAGAGCATCATAATTAAGACAAGTAGGGATTCAAGGGAGAAATTTGGGAGGTGGAGGGAATGCTAGAGCAAGTTCAGGTCAGAGACAGAGAGTGCGTTTGAGCTATGATACTTCTGGTGCTTGAGACATCATGGCTAGGACTTATAGATAACTGCAAGAAGCCGGCTGACAGTCTTATTCTTCGGAGAAGGCCAAGGAATCAAAAGAGTAATGTGAACAGGAATCAAGAGGCTTGGCTGGAGCTGGTTACTGAGATCTAGTTTCCCCCAGGGAGTAGCCTATTCATGATTTGGACTCCCCTCCCAGCTACGGCTTCTTGGGGTCAGGGAGGCCTGTATTCTAAGTTAAGTTGGTAAAATAGCCCTTGACTGGAATGGATGCCAAGGGCATTTGGGGTGGGACCACACAGGGCAACGCATAGGTGGGAGTGGGTACTGTCATCTTGGCTGATACAGTTCTTTATAAAATGCTATTTTCTTGATGAATTGTCTTAATAATGTCCAAATTCCTTTTATTTTAGTAATGGCATTGTCTGCCATTTTCAACTGTATTTCTTCTCTACATGATTGTCCATTTCATTTCACAACCTTTGTTCTCTGTACTTTCGTTCCACAATGCTCCTTATTCAATTTATTTTTCTCATTCCAGGTTTCCATTTTCTGCAGAAAACTTGGAGCTTACAGTACATAGGGAAGCTGGTCTTTTAAATGCCTTTTGAGCATATAATATTTCAAAGTCTAAAGCCTAGTCAAAATACAATTAGTATTACCAATACACTGCTTTTGTAGAATTATGAGATTTAGTATTATTAAGAACTATTTCTTAATGATAAATGAGAAGAATCTCCTGATGTCTTGACTATATTCTTCACTGTCTCTATGTATTAAAATGCAAAACTAAATGTTTACAATGTAACATCTGTGAAACGTTATGTGCCAGGAATAAGATTACTCATAGTGGTTTCCTATTTACCTCCAATTAAACTTATCTGGGACTCCTGTGGTACCCACAGAACACACCTCAGTGTTTCCCAGCTCTGTGGTGGCCTCATCACTCCAGTGAGGTTACTTTACCTCTCAGTCATTTAGGATCTTGCCCCCATTTCATTACTAATTAAATTCACTTTTACAGAGTCATAAATTAATTATTTTTAGGTAAAAATACTGAAATCTCTACCTCATTCTGAGCTCTTTTTAAACTCTGGGTAATTAAATTTAAGAGTTATGTTAATCTTTATTAATACAGTATGTGAAGGAAATGACTGAGGGAAATGAAAGGCATTAACTTCTTAAATAGTCTTAGGGATAGGTTAGAAAATTTTAAAGTGCTTATTCCATCAAGAATATTAGGAAACTTGTTAAGGTATCTTTGGACTAGAGCTAGAGTTCAACTCAAAATTCATGCATTGTTTTAGAGGCATTTTCGCTGTAGGAGCTATCACATCACTTTTCTTGGTCTCATGAGGCCGGCACAGGAAGAAAAATGATAATGTGAGGCTCGGCTTCTTTTTTATCAACAAGTATATTTGATTTCTAATTGTTGGTGATAACTTGGTTCTCATCTGATGAATACAGCCTTGAGCATTCATAATCACTGAGAACAGGGACCTTAGTGTTATGTAAATATTTTACCCCATTGGATTAGTAAATGTTTTGTTAATTGGCTGATCCACATTTCTATTCAAAGAGCGTCTTTAGATAAATGAAGCTTTTAATAACACCCTAAGGAAAACTCGTGGCAAGCAGACTGTGCCTTTGCCATAAGGTTTTCAAAATATCCTACAGAAATATTAAAAAGTAAACCTTTAGAAAAGAAGATTAGACCTTGTTGCAAAAACCCATAACTCATCTTTTCCCTCAGGACTGACTGACAAAACAAAAGAACATAATTTGTTTTTGCTTTCTGCTATCCCAAGATGACAGCTACTTACCTTCTGTTATCCTAAAGCCAATGCCTTTTACCAATGCCTACCTAACATGGAGCAGATCTGTTTCAAATATTCTGTGTTCTGTATTGTGGTAAAGTGAACTAACAGCTAGCTTGCTCTGTTCAGCTCTCGGGTGTCCGGCATCTATGAGATGATGGGGTGCATTAAGAGACGAGTGGATCATCTGACCGAACAGTGTTCAGCGCACAAGGAATTTGCTCTTAAGAAACAACAGCTAACAGCCTTGGTGGAGGGTTACCTAAGGAAGGTAGCTTCATAAACTAAAACTTAAACATCTAAGTTGGTGATAATAGATGGTATGGTAGGTGCAGTATGGGGGCGTGGTGGGAGGACAGGGGCGTGTCTCCTTAGGCTGCTCTTATGTTCTACATTGGGTCCTTAAATTGAACTAAACAGAGGTAATTCACTATTGTTCATCAACTATCCCTGACCCAGGTGGTCCATCTGCCACCTCCAGCCTGAAGGTATATACACAAAGGCAGTTCCCCCTTTGTACAGTACTGTGTTAACTGAACCAAATATATATGGGAATAGAGTGGCTATTTCATTTGCATGGTTCTGAGCATGGTTCCAATATGCACGAGTTTCAGTTACAATGGTACCATGCAACACCAGGACTATAGAGAGGTAGATAGACTGATACATAAACAGATACCAAAAATTATGAGTTTTAGGTTTTTCAAGGAATAAATTGCCATGATCATATTTTATTGAACTAGAGCAGTGCAAGACAGCACAGTCATTCTGCACAAAAACATACATGTGAAAATCCTCTCTGCAGAGTGAACACGATGGCTTGATATAGGATTTTACTTCCTGTTTCCAAAGGGGAATAAATTTAAGGAGCTACAGTTTGACTAAATAAAAAAATTTTATCTTTCGCAAAAATTAGTAATAGCTCAATAGCATTGATGCTAATGGACCTTGCTGCAGAGGCTGGGTCTCAAATTTTCAATGATGTTTTCATTTGATACAATGGACTTATATGCCTGAACTTACATGAATACAACTAGTAGACTTCACTGGAGAGGACATTAAATATCAATGTCTGTATTTAAATTGCCTCCTCACCTGTTATTAATCCAGAACCTTGGAAATTTTATCATTCTTCTGGTGCCTGGGTTCAGGATGTTTCCAAATATGGTGGCAGCTGTGGTGTTGCATTCCCTGGAGCTTGAGACCCAAGCTAATTTGGTGATGGTGGAAGACACAGTAGGAACTCAACTGTTGATACTTTTCTTATTGCCAATTCAGAGTGAATTTGAGTCTGGACTGGAGTCAGAGGAAGGTGACAAAGCATGTAACTTGAATGGAACAGAACCTTTCAAAGGTTACTTTAATCACTGACTTATGTCCACTGAAGATCAAATCATAGTCCTCCAGGCTCATCAGTTAAATGTCCTAAGTATGTCCCTGTGTTTCACTACAGCATGTATAGGGTTTGGCACTTCCTCAGAGTCCCTCTTCCCAAATCACTGCAGTACCCATGCTCTGGATCTTGCCTTTAAAACATGCCTGCAAATTGGGTCCCATTCAACTCATGGATAAATTCATCTCTGTGGATGTGTTAACAAGTGCATTATCCTTCATAGGTAGTATAGACAAGTTCTTATAGAATGTGGGTGATTGTTTATATCTCATAGCTGTTAATAAAATGAATATCTTTAAACATATAACATTTGTTGGCAGGCCACTAGTATTACCTCCCATGAAGAGCAGCATTATTAAAATATGAAATTCTCTATATTTAAAACTATATTAGATTAATATTGGTAAAATATATTTCAAATAGAATCTATAAAATATTATTTATCTTCCTGACACATGTGCATACATATATGCAAAAATATATTAATAAGACTGCCATGTGTTATTTACTCCTAAAGGTGGAAATGTCAATTCAGAAAATCAGTCCAGTACTTTCTAATACAATGGATGTTGGTTCCACCCGTTCTGAATCAGAGAAGATTTTGAATAAATATCTGGAACTAGATATCCAAGCTAAGGTAAATAAAATGAGAATGATTTGGGTATATGGCTTTGTAAGTTATATTTACAAAAATACATGGCTATACTTTTTATACAAAAATATATAGCCATATACTTTTGTAAATATAATTTTAAAAATAGTTGGTAACTATGAACTTAATCCTAGCTCACTTGAAGTTTACAATTCTAAATTCGTATGTAGCACATAATGACTTAAAAACTCATATTCCTATGTGCCTAAATTATATTTACATGTGCATTTATTAGGGCATTTGTGCTCACTGAAAGCGTAACAGCTGGGTATTAAATACTCATTTGGTTCCTTTTTGTTGCCTCGGCAGTTTCTCAAAAAAAGCCTCATTGTGAGGGTGATAGAAGAGGCAGGCACAGTGCTTCTCTAAGACTATTTGCAATTTTTTTCTGTAAGAGCAAGTTACCAAATTATTGCAACATACATTATTGCAAGATTCCAAGGATATAAATAAAAACAGCCTTGTTTGCTTACCTAACATTCAGAGACAGAAAATGCCCCCCACCACCACAGCGCCTTCTCCAGCTCCCTCCTACTCCTTTCACATGGCACTTGGCTCCAAACTTGCCCTGAAGTTTATGTATGCTCCAGCAAAGTTAAAGAAATGTGAGTCAAGTGCCCTCTCCTGTTGCTCCCTATGACTCCAGTTCTCAGCAGAAGAACCTCCTTCATGAACTGCACCCCCACTGGAAACACACAAACACATCAATTTTTTGTTGAGTAGGGTATTTTTATTTATTATTTAGAATACTTAAAACTTATATCTGAACGCAATTTCATTTTTAAATTTTAAACATTTTAGATATAGGGAGGAGATTGCAAGAGAAGAAATTCCCTGCTTCTCTCCTTCTCAGAGTGCTATCATAAAGCAGGGCCTGTAAATTAAAATTTCATTCATTCAATGGAGAACTTGGGAAGCATATTAATCACAAGTAGGGAAACAGTCCCTCATTGCTGCAGACCTTTTTTCTTTCATTTTACTTGGTTTTTAGGTTGGTCTCACGTGAAATTTTACATGGCTCTTTCTATAACACGCATAATTGTCATGCCTACAATTCCTATTCATCCATTTAATCAATGGTCAGAGTTCACATAACAGAAATTACACTCAGAAGAAAACATAGGACAACATTCCTGAGCAAATCAAAGTCACTGATTTTTTAGGTTGTTTAGGCCTGATATGTAATATTTTCCCTACTAGCCTTTCTAGATAGAGATTTAAATAAGACTGCACTATCAATATATCATCTTTTTGTAAATTAAAAACTAATGAATAAGTTTTATAAACTTACCCTCTCTTATATAATAAAATTAGTTTAGGAATTTGCTAGAGCTATTGTTAAATTTCATATAGCAATCTCATGTATAATTAATTTATGTAAATTATTTAAAACATTTCTGCCATTTGGTTTTACCACCTTTCATTACCTAACCTTTTTTTTATTTGTGACACAAAAGTTAGAGTTCTCCAGCACCACATCACACCTACTCTAAAATTGACCACATAATTGGAAGTAAATCCCTCCTCAGCAAATGCAAAAGAACGGAAATCATAACAAACAGTCTCTCAGACCACAGTGCAATCAAATTAGAACTCAGGATTAAGAAACTAACTCAGAACCACACAACTTCATGGAAACTGACCAACTGGCTCATGAATGTTGACTGGATAAACAATGAAATGAAGGCAGAAATAAAGATGTTCTTCAAAACCAACAAGAATGAAGACGCAACATACCAGAATCTCTGGGACACATTTAAAGCAGTGTCTAGAGGAAAATTTATAGCAATAAATGCCCACATGAGAAGCAAGGAAAGATCTAAAATCGACACCCTATCATCAAAATTGAAAGAGCTAGAGGAGCAAGATCAAAAAAACTCAAAAGCTAGCAGAAGACAGGAAATAACTAAGATCAGAGCAGAACTGAAGGAGAGAGAGACCCAAAAAACCCTTCAAACAATCAATAAAACCAGGAGCTGGTTTTTTAAAAAAAGATCAGCAAAATAGACAGACCGATAGCCAGATTAATGAACAAGAAAAGGGAGAAGAATCAAATAGATGCAATGAAAAATGAAAAAGGGGATATCATCACTGATTCTACAGAAATACAAACTACAATCAGAGATTACTAAAACAACTTTATGCACATAAACCAGTAAACCTGGAAGAAAAGGATAAATTCCCAGACACTTGCACCCTCCCAAGCCTAAACCAGGAAGAAGTTGAAACATTGAACAGGCCAATAACAAGAGCTGAAGTTGAGGCAGCAATTAATAGCCTACCAACCAAAAAGAGCCCCGGTCCAGATGGGTTCACAGCTCAATTCTATCAGATGTACAAAGAGGAGGTGGTACCATTCCTTCTGAAGCTATTTCAAACAATACAAAAAGAGGGAATCCTTCCCAAATGATTTTATGAGACCAACATCATCCTGATACCAAAACCCAGCAGAGATTCAACAAAAACTTCAGGCCAATATCAATGATGAACACAGATGCAAAAATCTTCAGCAAAATACTGGCAAACCAACTGCAACAGCACATCAGAAAGCTCATCCATCACGATCAAGTAGGCCTCATCCTCGGGATGCAAGGCTGGTTCAACATACAGAAGTCTATAAACATAATCCACCACATAAACAGATTCAAAGACAAAAACCACATGGTTATCTCAATAGATGCAGAGAAGGCCTTGCACAAAATTCTACAGCCCTTTATGCTAAAACCTCTCAGTAAATAAGGTATTGAAGGAACATATCTCAAAATAATAAAAGCTATTTACAACAAACCTACAGCAAATATCATATTGAGTGGGCAAAAACTGGAAGCATTCCCTTTGAAATCTGGCACTAGGCAAGGATGCCCTCTCTGACTACTCCTATTCAATATATTATTGGAAGTTCTAGCCAGAGCAATTAGGCAAGAAAAAGAAATAAAAGTATTCAATTAGGAAAGGAAGAAATCAAATCGTCTCTATTTGCAGATGACATGATTGTACATTTAGGAGACCCCATCGTTTCAGCCCAAAATCTCCTTAAGATGATAAGCAACTTCAGCAGTCTCAGGATACAAAATCAATGTGCAGAAATCACAAGAATTTCTATACACCAATAACAGACTAACAGAGAGCCAAATCATGAGCAAACACCTACTCACAACTGCTACAAAGAGAATAAAATACCTAGGAATAAAACTAACAAAGGATGTAAAAGATCTCTTCAAGGAGAACTACAAATCACTGCTCAAGGAAATAAGAGAGGACACAAACAGATGGAGGAGAAACATTCCATGCTCATGGTTAGGAAGAATCAATATCGTGAAAATGGCCATACTGCCCAAAGTAATTTATAGATTCAATGCTATTCCCATCAAACTACCAATGACTTTCTCAGAGAACTGGAAAAAAACACCTTAAACTTCATATGGAACCAAAAGAGAGCCCACAGAGCCAAGACAATCCCAAGCAAAAGGAACAAAGCCAGAGGCATCATGCTACCTGATTTCAAATTATACTGCAAGGCTACAGTAATCAAAACAGCATGGTACTGGTACCAAAACAGAGATATAGACAAATGGAACAGAACAGAGGCCTTGGAGGCAACAGCACACATCTACAACTATCTGATCTTTGACAAATCTGACAAAAACAAGCAATGGGGAAATTCCCTGTTTAATAAATGCTGTCGAGAAAACTGTCTAGCAGTGTGCAGAAAGCAGAAACTGGACCCCTTCCTGACACCTTACACTAAAATTAACTCCAGATGGATTAAAGACTTAAACATAAGACCTAACATCATAAAAACCATAGAAGAAAACCTAAGCAAAACCATTCAGGACATAGGCATAGGCAAGGACTTCATGACTAAAACACCAAAAGCAATGGCAACAAAAGCCAAAACAGACAAATGAGATCTAATTAAACTCCAGAACTTCTGTAAAGCAAAAGAAACAATCATTAGATTGATCCAGCAACCAACAGAATGGGAACAAATTTTTGCAATCTAACCATCTGACAAAGAGCTAATATCCAGAATCTACAAACAAGTAAACAGATTTACAGAAAAAAAAAAAAAAAAACCATCCAAAAGTGGATGAAGGATATGAACAGACACTTTTCAAAACAAGACATATATGAGGACAAGAAATATATGGAGGAATGCTCATCATCACTGGTCATTAGAAAAATGCAAATCAAAACCACATGGAGATACCGTTTCATGCCAGTTAGAACAGCGGTCACTAAAAAATCAGGAGACAACAGATGCTGGAGAGGGTGTGGAGAAACAGGAACACTTTTACACTGTTGGTGGGAGTGTAAACTAGTTGAACCACTGTGGAAGACAGTGTGGAGCTTCCTCAAGGACCTAGGAATAGACATTCCACTTGACCCAGCAATCCCATTACTGGGTATATATCCAAAGGATTATAAATTGCTCTATTATAAAGACAAATGCACATGTATATTCATAGCGGTACTGTTTACAATAGCAAAGACCTGTAACCAATGCAAATGCCAATCAACCATAGACTGGACAAGGAAAATGTGGCAAATATACACCATGGAATACTATGCAGGCATAAAAAATGATGAGTTCCTGCCCTTTGTAGGGACATGGATGAATCTGGAAACCATCAATCTCAGCAAACTGACACAAGAACAGAAAATCAAACACCTCATGTTCTCACTTATAGGCGCGTGTTGAACAATCAGAACACATGGAAACAGGGAGGGGAGCAAGACACAATGGGGTCTGTTGAGGGGGTGCTGAGGGAGGGACAGCAGGGGGGTAGGGAGGTTGTGGAGGGATAACATGGGGACATATACCAGATGTAGGTGACAGGGGGATGGAGGCAGCAAACCACATTGCCATGTGTGTACCTATGCAACAATCCTACATGATCTGCACATGTACCCCAGAACCTAAAGTACAATTAAAAAATAAAGTAAAATAAAATAAAATAAAATACTCTGATACTGTAATGGTAGTGTATAAATCACATATCTTTAATATGAAGGTTAAAAGTCAAAATTATTAAAATAATAATAGCTATAATAATTTGTTAAGGCATATGCAATACAAAAAGATAAATTATGACATCAAAAACATAAAATGTTCGGGGGAGGAAGTAAATATGTAGAGTTTTTATAAGCAATCAAAGTTTGTTATCAGCTCAAAATAACTGGCTGTAACTATGTTTTTTGTAAGCCTCATGGTATCCAGAAAACAAAAACCTATAGCAGATATGCAAAAGATAAAATGTGAGGAATCTAACCATATCACTAGGGAAGATTACTTAATCAGAAAGGAAGACAGCAGGAGAGAAAGAAAGGAACAAAAAATCTACAAAACAACCAGAAAACGATTAACAAAATATCAGTAGTAAGTCCTTACTTATGAATAATTAACTTGAATATAAATGGATTACATTTTCTAAATAAAAGACATAAAGTCTGAATAGATAAAAAACAAACACCAAGACCCAACTATATGTTGCCTATAAGAGACTCACTTCACATCTAAGGACACACATACTTTGAATGTGAAAGAATGAATAAATGCTACTTTATATTTATGTGTATAAAAAGTAGCTTTTATAAAGTTAAGTATTCCTTATTTTGTAAGTTAGCTTTAATTGCAGTGAGCAACCACAAGTATAATATTGATACTTTGGTCACAGCTTGGTAATATATAAAGTCAGATTTTTCAGAAAATGTGTATTATATTTTCTATTGATAATGTATATGCTAAAACAAAAAAATCCAACTTAAATACTGAATAATAAATATATGAAATAAGTAAAAATTTAAAGCACAGATTAATTTACTATAATATTATAATAGATTGCACCTAATCCTGGAAACATCCTGAGGCTTGTGCAGAGTTAGCAGACTGTAACTAACCATTCTGAGAGAGACACCTTCCCTAGGCAACCACGGCTCTATGATCCCAATCCATGTTTGTATCTAGAATGTGAAGAACAACTTTATTTCCTTTTCAGCAACATGGCTCTTTTTAAGCAGGTATAAAATGCGAAATTACATATTCCCCACATAACTATATAGTGTTTTTCCACTCTTCACTATGAACATTACCCTTCTCTTCCCCAATCCCTGCAATATAGTCCTATTGATCTTCAGGTTACTTGGAGAATTCTTCTCAGAACATGAAACACTTCAGTGGTAAGCATAATTTAAAGATGGAGAAGGAGATGGGGTTATGGGTGAAAGGACTCTGGCACTGAGCCAAGGCTTCTCAATTACATGAGCCAATAATATCGTATTTTTAAAAAATCACAAATATGAGTTTCACTTTTATAGTTGCAAAAAGAATGAATTTTAGTGAGTACATCTTCTTGACTTTCTTCACCACTTATAAATTTATATTTTAATTCTTTACATATCATCCTATCTTAGAGTAAAAAAGAAAGAAAAACAATTATAGAATTGAACGCTTATGCTGCTCTGTGAGTAAGCTCATTCTAGACTGTTGTCCATTTCTAGGTTTTCTTGTTAGCTAACTTGGTTTGTCAGAATAAGCTGTTGAGCCATATATGAGTTATAGGAGCATTGATGTACTGATCCTTGTACTTCCTAGGTATAGCTGGATGGAACCTGAAGCTTCTAGAGACACCATAGCCCTTTATCCAAGAGTACCTTATTAATACAATAATTTTCTGTTTTAAGTTGTGAAGCATCAGGCTAGACTTTGTGTCATTCCTAACTTAGAAGTCTGAATATATTTGACAAATTAAACACAAATTTATGGAGATTTTGATTCAATATTTCTGAAGTCGGATAAAACAATCTGCATTTAAAAAATATCCCTTCGTGACTCTAATTATCTTTTAGGTTAAGAAATATTAAACTAAATAAATATTTCAAATTATGAGATAAAATTATTCGAAGCCTGTTTTAAATGCTGTTATGGGGTTATATCACATGAGAGCATTAAGTTTTAGAAATCATTGATTAAAGTATCACAGGGTTGTTAAGAAGAAATGTCCATGGCAGATCCTCCTTAGTTAATACCCACAGTGCATCATCCATGGTAGCTGTGCTGAAATCTGTCTTTTGGGGATGGCATTATACCTGCTGAAGATATGTGCCTGCATTACAGAAAGCATGAGGCAGTGAATATGTTCCTCAAATGGTCTTGCTGAATGCCTTTCCTGCCATGAAGTATATTATCAAATAGGATGGTGAAAATAAACAAAAAAATGCTGGCAGTTTTTACTTGTAAACCATAAGAAAAGGCATTTCAGGTATGGGATTGGGTTTTCCTCAAAGCCTAAAAACAAAATTTATCATGTTTTATTGACAATGAAGTCCTTTTTAGAAGTCCAGACTTTATTAAAAGGAAATAAATAGCTCTGAAAAAAATTATTTTATATAAAATCCTTTGTCCATCTCTGAGATTAAGAAAAAATGTATGAGAGTTGAGAAGGTGGACTCAAGTTGACACATGAAATGTGTAACAGCAGGCATTCTAAATAAAAGATAGTTATCTTGACAATGGAATTAGTATGTTTCAAGATAAACACCAAAGCTTTTAAGAATGTCTTCTTTTTTTGGAAAAACTTCCTTTTCTCAAAATGGTGCACTCTTAATTAAACACTGGCAAACAAAGTCATTCAAGGCAGTATGGTATTGGAATGAGGCTACAAGTAACATTAAAATGCTATCTTTTATCAAATTTCCAGTTATCAGATTCAAATAAACATAATTCAGTTAGACAAAGTGCAGGTCAAAATATACCACTGATGAGAGATAACTAATTGCCCATGGAAAATACTTCAGAAAATGCCAAAGTGTTTGTATTTGTAGTCTATAAAGAGCCAATAATTCTTGGTATATTTCAATGCCTATGTTAATTGGAATTGCACAGTTTAACATAATGTTATTTATAAATTGTCCAGTGTTTATGTAATATTACTGAACACTGCTTACTTCATTATGCATATTTTACATATCAAATTTATGAAAACATATTACTAGTAGGTTGTAAAGCCTAATATGTCATGGCTGTGACATGGTGTAGATGTTGTCCACTTAGAGATGTTGGATTTTATTGAGTTAGTAGAAATAATAATGCTTCTCAAATGTATATCCTTGAAAGACATATTTTCCACTGTAGTAGCAAGACCACATCAACTAAAACCATGTAAAAACTACCAAAAAATTTTCCTTCAGAAGATAGAAGCATATAAATAATGAATTATAAACTTCAGAATATAACCATAGTCTGGAAAAGGAGGTGAAAGTTTTACAAGTTAGACTTGAGCTATAATGTATAATACTGAAGATGAACTATTTTTATATGTAACCATGCTTCTAATTTTCAGATTTACAGAATATAAAAATTAAAATGTACCAACTATCAGAATTGATAGATATGACAAACTTAAAATTCACATATTATTTGAGTATGTAACAGGCTTTTATCACCCAGACATTAACTTAACCAAATGATCAACTTAACATCACCAACCATGCATTAAGCTGGTATCACGTGCTTCTTATATTAAAGCACTGAGAAAAACACAGTATTACTTTGCTGCTTTTTGCCAAAAATGTTCAGCCTGATTCTAATTATGAGAAAATAATTAGCCAAATCCAAACAGCAAAACAAGTAGTCTAGAGTCTTCAAAATATTACTATCATAAAGCATAAAGGACTTTTAAAAAGTGGAAATTTTACTAGATGCAAAAGAATGAAAACAAGAAAAAGAAACAGGGAAAGAAAATGTGGCAAAATATTAAGAATTCATAACTTTTGGTTAAAGGAGATATATTTTTAGCCTATACTTCTTGCAATTGTACTGCAAACTCCAAATTTTTCAACATAAAAACGTCTTGAGGAAATAGGATATTTTCTGGCTTATCTAATTCATATATTCAAACAAACCTATATGGCATAAAAGAGATGATGAGAATATAACCTGAGTTGTAATAAATGAGTGAGGATGAAGAGAGAAATATAACAGTAGGTCTGGGATGAGGATTCCGGATTCAAATTCAAGTTGACCAGCTGACAGGTTAACCATTTCATATTTCTGGGCATCAGATTGTTCATCTATAACATAATAGAAATGGACCAAGATGAGCTCAGAAGTCGTATGTAATTTAGAGTCAATGATGTTCAGAGACAGAATGATAGGAAATAAATAATCCTAATTTTAAAAACTTGAACATAATTAATAATCCACAGTGGATACTGGGAACTATACTTCTTTTGGAAAATGCTAGAATCCAGGCAATGAGCAGGACTGTTTAGTGCTTAATATTCCAACAAACTTTGATGTTCTTACTCTTCACTATAATTCTTCAAGGAAAAGCAAATACTGGACTTGGAACATCATCAACTGCATTAAATTATTACTGCTAGCATCTGGTAGAGTACCTCATGCTGATATAACTTCTACAGAAATGCAAAAGCAAAAAAATGAGCAAATTGCCTAATGATTAATGTACTCAACAATTCACATATGGAAGGAAGAACACATTTTATAGCCTTGCAAAAGCAGATCAGCTATACATTTGCAAGGACAAAAGAATGGTGCTGCTGTGCAAGGCATTGAGGGTGTTCTTTTTTTTTTTTTTAAATCTATTATAGGAAAGATATTTAACACAGAGTAAACTATGTCCAAGAGATCACAGATGAGTTACTGGCTCAGGATTCTTTTTTTTTTTTTCTTTTAAGATGGGGTTTCACCATGATGGCCAGGCTGGTCTTGAACTCCTGACCTCAGGTGATCCACCCACCTCGGCCTGCCAAAGTGCTAGGATTACAGGCATGAGCCACCATGCCCGGCCTAAGATTCTTAATTGAATACTATGAAATTTCTTTGTTATATTCATTTCATTATGTTTATCAAAGCAGTTTTTGGAAAAATTGAAAAAGGTGGTTGTGTTAAGACATGCTGAAGTGCTATAATTACCAGGAGAAAAAGAAGACATAAAATCTAGAAAAAAAGAAGATATGCTGATTTATCATAAAAATATGGTGATCCTAATCAGGTTATTTTCATGGGAATAGCATCTCAATTCATATGAAGTCAAGGCCACATTTCTTTCCTGAGACTTGACATTCTTCCAGTTTAGTCTTATTCTGTGTATAAAGCATATACTTCTTATACGTGACACTATGAATTTATTACATCATTAGCATTTCCTGGACAATTATTGCTTCCTATCATATCTGTGTCTTTGGAGAATTAGTAAGGTTATAATACCGTGTCCAAGGATCATTCCCCTAGGAGGCAGTATAGTGCAGTATTTAAGAGGATAGAGTCAGAAAAGTCAGTTTTTGAGCTTTGAGTTGTAGGAGTCTCTGGCATAATCCCACTGAGCCCTAGGCTATTCATTAAAAGAACTGACATAACAATAGTTTTACAGCATACATTTATTAATATGATTAAATGAAAGGATGCACATACAGCAATTTGGACAGAGCCTACCCCAGAGCAAAAACACTCTTTCTCTGCAATTCCCCTCCTACCATTATTTCCACTATTGCTTATAATTTCATAATATTTTATTTGTTCTTTTGCAGCACCTATCACATTCTTACAAGAGCCATGCAGTCCTCATCATTAGATTGTAAGATTCCTGTGAACAGGTAAAGTATGTTGCCCATCTTTGTTTATCTACAGAGCAACAATGACAACAAAAGTAGCATATTCCAAATAGGTTCTTAGTAAATATTTATTTTAATGACTTGAATCATTGAAATTTTAACATAAATACTTTATTTTCTCTTTCGGTATTAATGCAGAATCTATTGAATCTACTATATTAACACTGAATATTCTAAATAAAATATGCAGGTTTCAGCACATTGACATAAAAATCAAGTTATTATTGAGACTATTTAATAATTTCCCTACATTCTTGATATTCCATGTTGCTGTAGCTCAAATTATTACAAACTACAATTTTATTGGCTCTGGTGCTCCATAATTTGATTCACCTTATGACTGAAGAGCTATTTTTAAATTTCCTTGGAGACATCTAGCTTTTCACTCATTGATCCATTCCATCAAAAATTTAAAAAAAAATGACAATCAGGAAAGCCCTGATTTCCCAGGACTTACTGATTTCTACGATTTATCTTAGAGATTCTGATCAATTGAATTATTTTTTGAATCAGGTTGTGTATTCTGTGCTGTGAAAACAAAACCCTAATGTTCCACAACTGAATCAGTTAAAAATGACAATCAACAGAAAAACCCACACAAAGTCACCCAAAAGTTCAGCTTAGTCATCAAACCAGTTTGCTGAGAGAAGATACAATTTAAATTTATTTTCCAACATGATTAATCCCAAATTTTGCAGTCTTTGGAAATAGAAATTTTCAACATAGTAAATATGATAAAGACTACATTTCTGCCTTTATGAACTGTTTCCTTTTTTTTTCCTTTTGGACAAAAAGTTTGTAAAACACACAATCTAGCCCTATTACACACATTGACTTACATAGTATCTCCCTCTGCTTCTATCTATGGGCTCTCTACACTTAGGATTATTTACCCGTGTTGTATTCCCTAAACACCCTATTCTTTTTCCACCTCTCTACTTTTGCTCAAACTGAATTCTCCATCTGAAAGTTGTTTCTTTATTTCACAATTCTCTTTCCACCAGTACAGTTCTTTAAGACCTAGCTGTGGTCCAAATTGTCTCTCACTGTTCTCATCTTTCAGCTAATATATTACTCATTATTAATGCTTCCTTATTTATATAAATATGTTCTGCTTCTACTGTAAGAATATACATAAGCTCAAATCATAAACGCTTTTCCTTCACAGAACCTACCTGAGGAATATGAGCCGAGTTTGTGTGAAATGTATTTCTAGTACAAGCACATAGAGTATCTATGCATACATGGAAAGAAAAGTGCTTTGTAGATTCTGGTCAAGCTTAAAATAGAATGATAGGTTGGCACAGAATAGAATTATAGTTCCATAAGATTGTTGTCTTACAGAAATAAAACAATGTAGTGAAATTGAGAATTCTTTTGCTTGGCTTACCCTCTGCACATAGATTTTCTGATGATAATTTACCTTTCTTTTGATTATAAGATCATGGTAATGACAAGGCACATTTTAAATTATCAAACACCCTAGCTTTATATGAAGGAGCATAAATAATATCTGCATTAACAAAATATATAAAATACTTGAGATCAAAGATAATGGTATGAGGTGAATGGGTTATGCATTTATTGGTTGAAATCCCCTCAAGAGTCTGGAAAAAGTTTAACCTTTTTGTTAACTTTTAAAAAAATTTTTTTCTGCCATAATTAAATAATTATCTGATGAAAAGGGAAACCATTTAAGCTCATTTGTAACACTGTTTGATTCTCCTTAATACTGTGTAAGTTATGCTTTCTGAATTCATTAGAATTCTATTTTAGGTGCTATAATTTATTTAATAATTCATTTTGTATATGTGAAAACTATATCTCTAAAAAAAATCCCTCCCAAACATCCATATAAAAGAAAAACCAAATCTTAGGCCTCTTGATTATAATTTTATTTTTTTTCATGATTACTTATACGAGATATGCCTTGTAATTAGAACTCATATTGCTATTCAAATAAAGCAGTTAAAGTTTGTATGTGTGCCAATTAATGATGCCAATGAATATAATCATAAAATTTATGCCTTTTATTTGAATGTTTCGTATCAGTGCTAAGATGAAATACTACCAATGATACCTAGAAACCTGAGAGGATTCTACTTTTGAAAGAAGAAAACTGCATAGGATGAATATTTATAAAGTTTTTTCCAGAGGACCAGCCACAGTCCATGTAGTGCAGTATGGTTAGCACTGGTAGAGACCCAGCCATGATTTTATGGCTTGAGCCATCAGAGAATGGATTTTAGATCTTTCAGTAAAACCTGAATTGGAGAAGGAATATCCAGAAAAGGTGAGAACAACAAAGTAGGAAAGCCCCAGATCTGCATATTAACTCCTACGAAAGCTGGCTGAATTGAACATGTTTATGGTAGTGGAGGAAAAACTTCCAAGAACCCATTGAAAAGTGGTTGAAAGATTAAAAAGGCAGAGTAAAGACTGGAGTTTGAAGTTTAAGTCCTGCATTTTTAGAGGGTCTTGATAAATATATATTACTTTCCATTTAAATTTAAGTATTACTACACTGTTGGAATAAAGGCATGCCAGGACAGAGATTCATCCTACAACCAAGAGCAAAACCAAACTGATAACTTATTCAAAAGTTCAGAGTTATTAGATGGTAATTTCTCTGCTTTCTAGAAATGAAATCAACACTCTTTAAGAAGATAATAAAATCCAAATAATTGTAAACATATTCTGAACATCTGTTATCTACAATAAAAATGATCAAATTAGAGAAAATAAAGGAAGAATGCATAAATTATCAGTATCAAGAAAAAGAGAGAGGGTATTACTGCTGATACTAATGACAATAAAAGTATAATAAGGGAGTATTATGAACCACTATATAAAAATCAATTTTAACAACTTATAGAAAATAAAGTTCCTATAAAAATGAACCTTTAGTGTTACTAAAGGGAACACTAAGAGATACAGAAAATTTGTCTATACATTTTTTTTACCAAAATTAATGCAAATGACAGAAAATCTGAATTTCTGTATCTACCTATGAAATAAATTGCATTCATCTTTAAAACCATCACACGAAGAAAGTTTACATCAAGAGGACTTAGTAAACTCCAAAAATATTTAAGCTTACATCGACTTAACATTTGCTTTTATGATGGGCTAGTATCATTCTTTTATTTCTACATTTAGATCTCCTTTGGGATTTCTTGTAGGGTCAGTCTAGTGGTGAAAAATTCCCTTAGTATTTGTTTGTCTGGGAAAAGCTTTATTTCTGCTTCATTTATAAAGCCTGATTTGGCGGGATTTATTTTTTTCTTTAAGAAGGCTGAAAATAGGTCCTAAATGCCATAAAGAATCTGAAGAAAAGGGAATGCTTATCCACTGTTGGTGGGAACATCAATTAGTACAACCTCTATTGAAAATAGTATGGGATTTTCTCAAATAACTAAAAATAGAACTACCATTTGACTCAGCAATTCTATACTGAGTATCTACCCAAAGGAAAGAAATTGTTGTATCATAAAGACACCTGAACTTGTAAGTTAACTGCAGCACTATTCACAATAGAAAAGTCATGGAATCAACCTAAGCACTTGCCAACAGATGACTGGATAAAGAAACTGTGGCATATATACATCATAGACTACTACACATCCACAAAATCAATGAAATCATGTCTTGTGCCACAACATGGATAGAGCTAGAGGCTACTATTCTTCAGTAAAATCCCTCAGAAACATAAGGGATCTCACTTAGAGAGCTAAACAAGGAGTACGCATGGACATATGAAGGAATATAAAAGACAATGGAGACTCCAAAACGGTGAAGGGTGGGAGAGAATTGAGGATTGGAAAGCTAATTATTGGATACAATATTCATTACTCAAAAGATGGCTACAGTAGAAGTCCAAAGCTCACCATTATACAATATGTCCATGTAACAAACTGGCACATGTATATGGTGTGTGTATGTGTGTGTGTGTGTGTGTGTGTGTGTGTGTGTGTGTGTGTGTACCAGAATACTATATACATATATCATATATATATACCAGAATACTATATATATGAATACTATATATATATATATATACAATACACCAGAATTCTATATATACCAGAATACTACATATATGATATATAATATATGAGATATATATGATATACATATGTTACAGATTTTTTTATCCAATCATTGATTGATGGGTATTGGGGCTGGTTCCACCTTTCTGCAATTGCGAACTGTGCTGCTATAAACGTGCATCTGTGAGTATCTTTTTTTGTATAATGACTTCTTTTTCTCTGAGTAGATATGCAGTAGTGGGATTGCTGTATCAAATGGTTGGTCTACTTTTAGTTCTTTAAGGACTCTCCACACTGTTTTCCATAGTAGTTGTACTAGTTTACAATCCCACAAGCAGTGCAGAAGTGTTCCCTTTGCAGTGATGATTACATTGGTGTATACTCTTATCAAAACTCACCAAATAATACAGTTAAAACCCTTATGTTCTGTGTAATTTGAAAAGTTGATCAACCACATGAAGTTGCTATGAACAAAGGACACATGGCTGGTTAAGTTACCCAATTTTTATGTGCTAAACATTTATGGGCACCAGCTGTACCGAAGTGTGAGGAGACCTGATCGAGTCATCATCACAGCTGGTGCCCAAACAGGGACATCAATGTATCCAGTGCCACAGCTTAGATTGGCTTTGTGGAAATAGCCTCTCAATTCCCATCCCTCCCCCTTTTAAGTTATGATTTAGTAGATAAATAGATCCCCAAAGTACAAGGATAGTAAAAGACAAATGATGACAATAATTTTAATTTCCAAAATTAGGTGCTATAATAGTCCAGTTTTATCACAAATAAAAGGATAATTAAACAATGTGTAGGCTTTCTTAGAACAAAAGACTGGGATTTGCTGTTTGTTCTTGTGGCAAGATTAAAAAAAAAACTATTGAAAATTTAAAAGGAATGAGCACACACATACATATCTTTGCTCTGTAAGCTGAGAGGGTGTACAAGCAATAATACCACAGTAGCAAAAAGCACATGTAGTGCCCATATCTTAGTTTCTAATATCATTCTCCAATAAAAGGAATTGGGGCTTCTTGGAAAAATAGCTAATTTTAGGACAGGAGGAGGAAATACATGAGATGAACCAGGAACATTTTGCAGTATCAGAAAGTTAGAAAGTACTCAAAAGCAACAAAACAATCCACAATGATGGGGAAATGTCAAAGAGACAAAGGAACAAACTGAAAGAGCTCTTGATCCCAAAAGCTACAAAAATTTGAGCAATAAATATAAAACAAATATCCATGAATTCATGCTGATGTAAATAAATGATTGAATAAATAAATGGAGAAGAAGATATAAGTCACCCATTCAGAAGAATTCCAAATAATTTATGTAGATATTCAGGGAGGTGGTATGTAACAACCCACTCATTAAATGTGGGCTGCACATAGTGACTTCCTTCCAAAGAGTTCACTACACAGAGGCAAAAAAAAAAAAAAAAAAAAAAAAGATTAACTTTGCAATGAATAAACCTGACCAACACTACTTCAGTCAGGTGTTCAATCTTAACATCAACAATGGTAAGTCATGACAGCACATACCCTTGATATTATGTGATAAAAATGGCACTTTACCTCTCCTGTCTTCCTCCTGAAACCATGTAATATCAATCTAATCATAATTTTAAAAAATAGGAAAATCTCAAATGAGCAACAGTTTTCAAACTAGTACTCCTCAAAACTCCAGGTCATCAAAAACAGGGAATGTGTATGAAAGTGAAATAGCCAAGAGGAACCTGAGACATAACACTATATGGAATACTGTATCCTGGGTGAGATTCCAGAATAGACAAAGATCATTAGGCAAAAACTGAGGAAATCTGAATAAAGTATGAACTTCAGTTAATAATCATGTGTCTATCTTGTTTCATTAATTAAACAAGGATACCATACTTATGATAGATATTAATGGGGGAACAAGCTGTGGGGTACATAGGAACTCTATTGTAAGCTACTTAATTTCTCTGTAAATCTAAAACTGTTCTAAAAATATATTTTTTAAAAATACTGGAATGTACAAAGCCATAGATATATGAAATTTTAAGTAGTTCCATATGACTGGAGGGTGTAGTATGTGAAAAAGAGTGAAAGGAAATGAAGTTAGAAGAGTAATAGTGGTGGTATTTCACTTTTTGGCTCCATATGCCATGATAAAGAATCTGGACTTGATCCTTTATAGGAATTAATTGAAAAATGATCTCACAGAAACAAAAATAAATAAGTTCATAATATTTCACCCTAAACTGTCTTTCACAAGAAATTTGTGCCCTAATGTTGCCTTTCTACGTGTAAATTATTTAGCATAACTGGAAGGTATAAAGATTGTCAAAAATAAGTAGTGAAGATAAAGAAATCTGGATCTATTCAATATCTAACATCTAGTTTTTGTTACTTGTTTTGCTTTGTTATGTTTTGCTTGATTTTTATTGCCAATGATATTCCACACAAACTAACATGCTTTTAAGATATAGAAATGCTCTTAATGCTTATACTCTAGGTGTTGCTACTTTTTAGTAAAAAATGAATGGGTTGGCCAGACTCAGTGGCTCATGCCTGTAATCCCAACACTTTGGGAGGCCGAGGTAGGCAAATCACCTGAGGTCAGGAGTTCGAGACCAGCCTGACCAACATGGAGAAACCCTGTCTCTACTAAAAATACAAAATTAGTCAGGCATGGTGGCACATGCCTGTAATCTTAGCTACTCAGGAGGCTGAGGCAGGAGAATTTCTTGAACCTGGGAGGCAGAGGTTGTGATGAGCCCAGATTGCACCATTGCACTCCAGCCTGGGCAACAAGAGCGAAACTCCATCTCAAAAAAAAAAAAAAAAAAAGGGTGGGGGGGGGCTTAAATTCACAGCCTTTGTCTAGTAATTATTGTAACTATTTAGCATTTATTTGAGTCTGTTATGTGCTGGGACTTCATACACCTTTTATTTTTATTTTTTATCTCTTTCAAATTTTTTTTATTATTACGACTACATTTTTGATAATAAAAATCAGGCTCAGGAAAGTTGACCTACTCAAATTCAAAATGTAGTAAACAGGACTCTAAAAAAGAAAATTCAAAAGTCAATATAGAATATTGTTCTGCAAGCACACTGTGATGTGTTCCCAATATTCACTGTGCAGATAAATGATGTCCTGAGTCTTAGCCAACTCTGCACACATGCTGCACAGAGATTGAAGTAAAGAGTAAATGTGAATATGGCTAATGTCTTAACTTTACACAGTAACAATGTAAAGACTTCTTCTATTATTATTATTTTCAAAATTCTCACTGGAAAGAAAGCCCTGCATTTTATTTTTTTTCTTTTTAACTAATGTCTTTGCATTGAGGATGCAAACACAAGCTGGGATCCAGTAATCAAATGTTAGCTGAACTTGCAAGCAAAGTAGGTCGTTTTAATTGTTTCAAGACAGATGTTCATTCAAGTGCAAAATCAGCCACATAGGCACAGTGTAGAAGAATCCTATTATTCTCACCATTGGTGACCAGAACCATAGAGAGCACTTCTAAGAATTAATAGAACTTTAGGCCTAATTACATATTCTTTGCTAAAGAATATAAAACATAAAGGTCATTATTCACTGTCTCCAATCAAAAATCCTCAAGAAATTATATACTACTCAGAACTGATCATGTAAGAATGAATTATTAGAAGAGCCTGAAAGGTGCTGAGTTCTGTTGTGGGTAACTTTAGCATAAACACAGAAACACAGAAACAGCATATATGGATACAGGAGCTGTCATAGAGCAGGAATTCTGGATTAAAATAAAAAGTAATCGTATGATAAGAATTGTTCTGAGCAGAGGTTGAAATATCAAGGAACGGCTCATAGAACTGATGTTTTTAATGTAAAATGTTCTGCAATATAAATTTTTGGCTTTCATGGACTTCTAGAATAGTATTTTCTCTATGCACACCAAAAGCAGACATGTATAGTTAGATTTCTGTATTTTACATTTTATTTTCAAATCTGGATCTTGTTGAGAGCTTATATCTTAATTTCCTGTGATATTTTTCTTAACACCTGAAAATAAAAGCATTTGGGGCTTATATTTTTTTCTAAATATGAAATAGACTTTGGGAATAAATTAAACATATATACTAAGTTTTATCATATGTAAGTAGGTTTCTTCTATTTATGATTTAGAATGTTAGAGTTCTGGGTGAATTTATTAAATGCATTTGCAGTTTCTTTTGATATTATTTGCAGATTTTTTTCTTTAGTATTTAACAAAATTGTGGTGATAGATTTATAATAATGAGTTACTCTTGAAGTACTGGAATATGTATTACTGAAAAATTATTTACACTACTCTATGCTAGTATTTTATTTGTGAAGTTTTTCATTTTTCATTATAGGGTTTTCATGCAGTTTTATTTTTGTACTCTTGTCAGATATCAAGTGTTGGTACTAAAATGATGTTGATTTCAGAAAGTAAATGGAGAGTGTTTAAGTTAGTATAGATGAGCTCATTCGGCAGAAACAAACAGAAAACTTTGGCTCAAACAACACCTCTGGAATACTGCTAGTCTCTGTGGAAGAAGGAATAGAAACACTGCAAAAGAAAATGTGCTGAGTATTAGATGTGACTGGACATGAAACTTGTCACTTCTGCTCATATTTAATTAACCAAAGCAGGTCACATGTTCAGTTATGACTGAGCTCAACGAGATGGGACAACGTGTTTCTCTCCCAAGAAGGCCATCAGATATAGTGAACATTAATTTATCTCAAACATTTTCTATGGCCTAAAATGGTTATCTCTAACAATAATCTTAATAACTCAGCTGTAATTCACTTTACTCCTGGTTCCTTTTATATATGCAGACAGATAATAGACAGATAGAGATATGATAAATATAGGTATACATGTAGACACAGAAATAGAACTTTGTGTATTTGTGTGTGATTCAAGCATCTTAATTTGATCTGTGAGCTTTCTGTTGGATGCCCTCTGGGAGAGTTTGTCTTACTTTTTACAGAAATCTTTGTTATTTTTTATAAAGCACAATTGGAAATAACCTCCTTGCATAGAAAACTTGGCTTATCCATCTGGGGAAAAAATAGCCACTAAATGAAGTTTTCTGCTAAAAAACAGTAACTTCATTTTTTATTTTTATTACTTTATTTTTATTATACTTTAAGTTCTAGGATACACGTGCAGAAGAACATGCAGTTTTGTTACATAGATATACATGTGCCATGGTGGTTTGCAGAACCCATTACCCATCATCTACATTATATATTTCTTCTAATTCTATCCCTCCCCTAGACCCCAACCCCCAACAGGCTCTGGTGTGTGATGTTCCTATCCCTGTGTCCATGTGTTTTCAATGTTCAACTCCCATTTATGAGTGAGAACATGCAGTGTTTGGTGTAACACAAAGCTTTGAGTTACTTTGCTGAGAATGATGGTTTCCAGTTTCATCCATGTTCCTGCAAAGGATATGAACTTATCCTTTTTATGACTGCATAGTATTCCATGGTGTATTTATCCCATATTTTCTTTATCAAGTCTATCACTGATGGGCATTTGGGTTGGTTCCAAGTGTTTGCTATTGTGAATAGTGCTGCAATAAACACACATATACATGTGTCTTTATAACAGAATGATTTATAATTCTTTGAGTATATACCCAGTAATGGGATTGCTGGGTCAAATGGTATTTCTGGTTCTAGATCCTTGAGGAATTGCCACAGTGTCTTCTACAAAGGTTGAACTAATTTACACTCCCACCAACAGTATAAAAGCATTCTTATTTCTGAACATCCTCTCCAGTATCTGTTGTTTTCTGACTTTTTAATGATCACCATTCTAACAGGAGTGAAATGGTATCTCACTGTACTTTTGATTTGCATTCTCAATGACCATTGATGCTGGGTGGCTCTGGAACAAGTGGACCTAAAAGACTTCTACAGAACTATCCACTCCAAATCAACAGAATATAGATTTTTCTCAGCACCACATCACATCTATTCTAAAATTGACCATATAATTGATAGTAAAACACTCCTCAGCAAATGGAAAAGAACAGAAATCATAACAGTCTCTCAGACCACAGTGCAATCAAATTAGAACTCAGGATTAAGAAACTAACTCAAAGCCACAGAGGTACATGGCAACTGAATAACCTGCTTCTGAATCACTACTGGGAAAATAATGAAATCAAGGCAGAAATGAATAAGTTCTTGAAAATCAATGAGAACAAAGACACAATGTACCAGAATCTCTGGGACACAACTAAATCAGTGTTTAGAGGGAAATTTAAAGCATTTTATGCTCACAGGAGAAAGTGGGAAAGACCTAAAGTCAACACCCTAACATCACACCTAAAAGAACTAGAGAATGAAGAGCAAACAAATTCAAAAGCTAGCAGAAGAAATAATTGAGATCAAAGCAGACCTGAAAAATACAGAGATGAGAAAAACGCTTCAAAACATCAATGAATACAGGAGCTGATTTTTTTAAAAAGATTAACAAAATAGAGACCGCTAGCCAGACTAATAAAGAAAAGAGAGAAGAATCAAATAGACACAATAAAAAATGATAAAGGAGAAATCACCACTGATCCCACAGAAATACAAACTACACTCAGACAATACTATAAACACCTCTACTCAAATAAGCTAGAAAATCTAGGAAAAATGGATAAATTCCTGGACACATACACCCACCCAAGACTAAACCAGGAAGAAGCTGAATCACTGACTAGACCAATAACAAGATCTGAAATTCAGGCAGTTATTAATAGGCTATCAACCAAAATAAGCCCAGGACCAGATGGATTCACATTCTAATTCTACCAGAAGTACAAAAAGGAGCTGGTACCATTCCTTCCAAAACTATTCCAAACAAAGGAAAAAAGGGACTCCTCCTGAACTTATTTTATGAGGCCAGCATCATCCTGATACCAAAACCTGGCAGAGACACAACAAAAAAAGAAAATTTCAAGGCAATATCCCTGATAAACATTAATGCAAAAATTCTCAGCAAAATACTGGCAAACCAAATCCAGCAGCACATCAAAAATGTTATCTACCATGATCAAGTCGGCTTCATCCTGGGGATGCAAGGCTGTTTTAACATATAGAAATCAATAATCACATAAACAGAACAAATTACAAAAGCCATATGATTATCTCAATAGATGAAGAAAAGGCCTGCAATAAAATTCAACACCCTTTCATACTAAAAACTCTCAATAAACTAGGTATTAAAGGAAGGTATCTCAAAACAATAAGAGCTATTTATGACAAACCCACAGCCCTTATCATACTGAATGGGTAATAGCTGGAAGCATTCCCTTTGAAAACTGGCACAAGACAAGGATGCCCTCTCTTACCACTCCTATTCAACAGAGTACTAGAAGTTATGGCCAGGGCAATCACACGAGAGAAAGAAAGAAAGGACATTCAATAGGAATAGAGGATATCAAATTGTCTCTGCAGATGACCTGATTTTCCATTTAGAAAAACCCACCATCTCAGCCTACAATCTACCTAAGCTGATAAGCAACTTCAGCAAACTCTCAGGATACAAAAATCGCTATGCAAAAATCACAAGCATGCCTATGTGCAAATAACAGACAGAGAGCCAAGTCATGAGTGAACTCCCATTCACAATTGCTACAAAAAGAATAAAATACCTAGGAATACAACTTACAAGGGATGTGAAGGACCTCTTCAAGGAGAACTACAAACCATTGCTCAAGGAAATAAAAGAGAAAAAAAAAAGAAAAAATATTCCATGCTTATGAATAGAAAGAATCAATATCGTAAATATGGCCATATTGCCAAAAGTAACTTATAGATTCAGTGCTATCCCCATCAAGTTACCATTGACTTTCTTCACAGAACTGGAAAAAACTACTTAAAATTTCATGTAAAACCCAAAAAGAGCCTGTATAGCCAAGACAATCCTAAGCAAAAAGAACAAAGCTGGAGGCATCACACTACCTGACTTTGAATATACTATAAGGCTACAGTAACCAAAACAGCATGGTACTGGTACCAAAACAGACATATAGACCAATACAACAGAACAGAGGCCTCAAATATAATGTCATACAACTACAACCATCTATCTGATCTTTGACAAACCTGACAAAAACAAGCAATGGGGAAAGGATTTTCCATTTAATAAATGGTGTTGGGAAAACTGGTTAGCCATATGCAGAAAACTGAAACCGGACTCCTTCCTTACACCTTATACAAAAATTAACTTAAGATGAATTAAAGACTTAAACCTAAGACCTAAAACTATAAAAACCCTGGAAGAAAACCTAGGCAATACCATTCTGAACACAGGTATGGGCAAAGACTTCCTGACTAAAACACAAAAGCAATGGCAATAAAAGCCAAATTTGACAAATGGGATCTAATTAAACTGAAGAGGATCTGCAGAGCAAATAAATTATCATTAGAGTGAACAGGCAACGTACAGAATGAGAAAAAACTTTTGTAATCTATCTATCTGACAAGGGGCTAATACCCAGAATCTACAAGGAACATAAACAAATTTATAAGAAAAACAACTCCATCAAAAAGTGATCAAAGGATATGAACAGACACTTCTCAAAAGAGACATTTATGTGGCAACAAACATATGAAAAAAAAGCTCATTAATTTACTTCTTAAATACTTAAAATCTCAAGCGCATGATTTCCCTGGCAGTTGGTGAGGATAATGTGGCTATTTCATGAAGACTGAGCACTTGACAATACGTGATATTTGAGATAATCTAAAGGAGCCATAATTTTTATAAGAGAAGGCTAGGCATAGCAATTATGTTTGAACTCTGATAGTACACTGGCTGGGTACAATCCAGGCATTACAATCTATGAGCTGTGTGTTTTTGAGCAAGTCTTTTAATGGAATTGATAATTCTAAAAATTGCAAAATGAGAATAATGCAAATTTTCTCAATTCTTTATTTTTATTAAAGTTATGGGGTACATGTGCAGATCTTGCAGGATTGTTACATAGGTATACACATGCCACAATGGTTTGCTGCCTCCAACCCCCCGTTAGCAGCATTAGATATTTCTCCTAATGTTATCCCTCCCTTCCTTCCCACAAGGTGCTATCCCTCCCCTAGCCCCCCACCCACAACAGACCCCAGTGTGTGAGGTTCCCCTCCCTGAGTCCATGTGTTCTCATTGTTCAACACCCACTTATGAGTAAGAAAATGTGGTGCTTAGTTTTCTGTTCTTGGATTAGTTTGCTGAGAATTATGGTTTCCAGTTTCATCTATGTCCCTGCAAAGGACATAGATGCATCCTTTTTTTATGGCTGCATAGTGTTCCCTGGTGTATATGAGCCACATTTTCTTCAACCAGTCTATCCTTGATGGGCATCTGGGTTAGTTCCAAGTCTATGCTTTCATAAACAGTGCCGCAATGAATATATGTGTGCATGTGTCGTTATCACAGAATGATTTATCATCTGTTGGGTATAGACCCAGTAATGGAATTCCTGGGTCAAATGGTATTTCTAGTGCTAGATACTTGAGGAGACGCCACACTGTCTTCCACAATAGTTGCACTAATTTACACTCCCACCAACAGTAGAAAAGCATTCTTATTTCCTCACATTGTCTCCAGCATCTGTTGTCTCCACATTTTTTAATGATCACCATTCTAACTGCTGTGAGATGGTACCTCAGTGTTGAATTGATTTGCATTTCTCTAATGACCAGTGATGATGAGCATTTTTTCATATGTTT
>CAUYQU010058902.1:0-40586 GCA_963574635.1 Cheracebus regulus | reverse complement strand
GGTCAGATTCTGGTTTAACAGCTGATTCTAGGTCTACATTGTTTTCCTCCTGATTGCCTTTATGCTGTAAAGACTCTGTCACTGCAGTTCTTCTCTTCTTACAGGGCAACATTTTAAAAGTCCCACTTTTGTTCCATTCTGAAAGGAAAAAAACAAGTTCTTACTGCCTTCATATTAATTAATGGTAATAACATTTACTCAATTATCTTTTCATTTATTCATGTTCAATCATGAATACAATACTTCACACCAAATGCACAATTTCCCTTCAGGTGGAAGATAAGAGACAGTGGTTAGAGTGAGTGAGTTCAGATCTCACTGATCACTACTGATGGACTACTGTTACACCTTGGCCAAGTGATTTAACCTTGCAAGTCTTCAGTATTCTCAACAGTAAAAAATAATTGCTCTTGCTTCATAGAATTGTTCTAAGAATTAAAGAGTAAATGATTAATAAATGTTATTATTACTACCATCAGGGTGGTAGACTAGCATGATGCTGAGAATAAACTATGGAGTCAGACTGTCTGGATGTTTCCCAAGTCATCTTCTCTCCAGCTTTATGACCTTGCATAAGTTACTCAACATGAATCTCAGATTCTTCAGCTATAAAATGGAATATAATAGCATCTACTTCATTAGATGGTAAATGATCAGTAAATGTTTGCTACTTTGTTTTCATAAACAGGTTATTTCCATTAATAGAAACAAATCAAAAGCAAAGTGTGATTGTTTAAAAGATTAGGCTATGTTGGCTGGGCGCAGTGGCTCACGCCTGTAATCCCAGCATTTTGGGAAGCCAAGGCAGGTGGATTACTTGAGGTCAGGAGTTCGAGACCAGCCTGACCAACACAGTGAAACCCCATCTCTAATAAAAATACAAAAAATTAGCCAGGCATGGTGGCAGGTGCCTATAATCCCAGCTACTCAGGAGGCTGAGGCAGGAGAACTGCTTGAACTCAGGAGGCAGAGGTTGAACTGAGCCAAGATTGTGCCACTGCACTCCAGTCTGGGTGACAGAGCAAGACCCCATCTCAAAAAAAAAAAAAAAAAAAAAGCCGGGCGCGGTGGCTCACGCCTGTAATCCTAGCACTTTGGGAGGCCGAGGTGGGTGGATCACCTGAGGTCAGGAGTTCAAGACCACCCTGGCCATCATGGTGAAACCCCATCTTTATTAAAAAAAAAAAAAAAAAAAAAAGCAAAGGCTCTATTAACAAATTTGTGTTGAAACAAGGAAGAGGAGATTCCTACTGTCCTCTGTGCTATGTTACTTCTTGACTTTTTGCTTCAATTCTAGTTATCACATTTTAAGGGAATTACTGATCTAAAGCAGAGGGTATCCTCTATGTTCTTTTAGTACCTGTCTGCAAATCTCTTTTATAGTACTTATCAGTTTTATAATAGTCTCTTCTCTTTCTCATTTCCCTCCTCCAAAACTATGAGCCTTTTGAGAAACAGGATTATTTCAACTAATATCCCTAATATTCATGTGGTTTTGTTTTGTTTGTTTTTGTTTTTGTTTTTTTGAGACAGGGGCCTGCTCTGTCACCCAAGCTGCATTGCAGTAGCATGAACATAGTTTGCTGTAGCCTCGACCTCCTGGGCTGAAGCAATGGTCTCACCTCAGCCTCCCAAGTCATTGCGATTATGGTCCCATTCAAGCCACTGCGCCAGTTCAGTATCTGGGTATTGCAGATACTCAGTGTATCACTGAGTACTGCAGATAGTCAATGAATGCTCCCTGAATAACAAATGAAACAGAGCTTAAACAACTTATTCCATGCAGCATTTGGGCCAAGTGTTAAGCATTATATCAAAACTGATGGCATCTTACCACCCAGGAAAACTTTACTGTCATAAATAGATCCAATAATACAATAAGTTGCCTTGTGTTATATCACTGGCAATGTTCAAGCAAAGCCTGAATGTCCACTTATCAGGGTACTAGATGAAAGCTTGAACTAGAGAACTGAAAAGTTATTTGTAACTCTTAAATCTAAGGTTAGATTGACTGATTTTCAGAGACAACGTCTCGCTCTGTTGCCCAGACTGGAGTGCACTGGCAAGACCCTGGTTCATTCACTGCAGCCTCAGACTCCTGGGCTCCAGTGACCCTCCAGCCTCGGCCTCCCAAGCAGCTGGGATTACAGGCGCTTGCCACTACCCTCGGCAATTTTTTGTTGTTGCTTTTTGGGTTTTTTTTTTTTTTTTTGCAGAGACGGGGGTCTCAATTTGTTACCCAGGCTGTTCTCGAACTCCTAGCTTCAAGCAATCCTCCTGTCTCAGCCTCCCAAAGTGCTAGGCTTATAGGTGTGAGCTACCACGACCGACCTATAAAGTTACTTTTAAATCTCCCTTCAGTTTCTTCAAGACATTAGGGGAGACTCCCCATCCCCTCAACCAACTGATGTCCTTAGTAATTAAAGCTCAATAAAACGTGAAGATTTTGTTGATTCCTGTGAGATGGTGGTGACTGGATGAGAAACAGAATGGTAGTAGCCTAGGCAACTCTTTTATTTCACAAATAATTACTGAGGTCCGAAAAAGAAGGAAAAAAAAAGCTACTTCAGCTCCAGGCACCTCAAACACAGCAGTAGCTCGATAGCCCACTTTTTGGGGAACCCAAGTCGGACCAACAGGGTGAATGAATGCCAATGTGGAGGCAGCCGCGGCACGGCCCTCTCCTAGGAAAACATTTGCAAAAGGGTCCTAACCGCGCTTCCACCTCAGCGCTCAGGGCTGGCCCCAGTCCCCATTCCCAACTAGACACCTTCACGCCCTTAACTTCCGCCACGCACCCAGCAATCACCCCCAGACCCGACCCCCTCATCCTGGACATCGTTCGCCCAGAAGTCCCAGCTCCCATCTGCCTCTTCCCGCCCCAACGCACACAAACCTGCACCCTCACCAGCCAGCCTTATTCCGCGGAAACGGCTTTGGCACCACCGGAAGTCAGGCAACGGCGACGAGTTGCGTGCGCGTCCCCGAGCCTCGAAGCGCCTCGCCGCAGGGCATCAAGGAGCATGCGCCAAACACTAGGCGCCATCCCATCTTAGGGCAGAGTGAAGCCAAGCGCTAGTGCGTCAGTTATTGGCATAAAAATTTAAAGGCACTACTTGGCTTTCTCCGCCCATGGAGTTAGTTACCCTACTCAAAACTGGGGCTGAGATTGAAGAGTTTAGATTAACAACTAGTTTGGGTGCTGGGCGCGGTGGCTCACGGCTGTAATCCCAGTACATTGGGAGACCGAGGCGGGCGGATCACCTGAGGTCGGGAGTTCGAGATCAGCTTGACTAACATGGTGAAATCCCGTCTCTCTACTAAGTATACAAAATTAGCTGTGCTTGGTGGCGTGCGCCTGTAATCCCAGCTACTCGGGAGGCTGAGGCAGGAGAACCGCTTGAACCCGGAAGGGGGAGGTTGCAGTGAGCGGGGATGGCGCCACTGCACTCCAGCCTGGGCGACAGAGTGAGACTGTCTCCAAAAAATAATAAAAATAAATTCATAACTAATTTTTCTCACCACGAGGCATCTGGGACACAGGCCCAAGGGACTGAAGAAGTCATAAAATGTCAGAAAAAGAAGTCTCTATAAATAGTGCAGGCTCCTGATTAAAACTAAGGCAGTCTTGAACTCAGGTGATAGTAATTATTCAAATATGCACAATATTCTGCGTTTTACAAAATGCTGTCACATTCTCTTAGGTGACTTGGTCTCCACAATCAACTGTGAGTTTATTATATCATATTCCAGTTGTCACCGGACAAAGTTCTGGCTCAGCTGAGTAGGTGGATTCACAACAGTACACAGACAGCTATTAAGGAGAATCAAGTATTAAGTATCCTAACTCTAGCTAATAAGTCATTGACCCAGTGCCCAGGAGGCTGTCTAGGGTGTAAGAGATGTTCAATAATTCAATACATGCTTTTTGAATGAGTGAATGAATGAATGACTCCTAAAATGTTATCATTTCCACTTTTCTAGAAAATCAGAATGTCTGTGGAATCCACGGAGATTAAAAAAGAGAGAGAGAAAGAAAAACAGAATGTCATACTTACCTGGCAGGGGAGATACCATGATCACGAAGGTGATTTTCCCAGGGCGAGGCTTATCCATTGCACTCCGGATGTGCTGACCCCTGCGATTTCCCCGATGTGGGAAACTCAACTTCGTAATTTGTGGTAGTGGGAGACTGCGTTCGCTCTCTCCCCTGGTAAAAAAAAAGAAAAGAAAAGAAAAGAAAAACAGAACGTCAAAAGCTGGAAAAACGCTTTCAACTCTCTCATTTTACAGGTAAACCACCAACAAAAATTTATACATTTGAACTAATCCTATCTGTAAACAGAATCCGTCAGGATGAAATTATCCCCAGCCAAAATGAAGGTTGAAATTTATGCCAACATGGCCATAATCGGCAGTAGTCTGACTGTAACCTGAATCGCACCAACTCTCCCAAATACCAAGGAAGACTCCAGAAGCTGAGAGTTTTATGTGTGTTGTGCTTTGACCTACAGAATGCACAGATCTTTTGGTTGGTTTGGCGTCTCTCTCTCTCTCTGTCTCTCTGTCTCTCTGTCTCTCTGTCTCTCTCTCTCTGTCTCACACACACACACACACACACACACACACACACACACACACGAAACTCTAAGCACTTGAGGTTCATGGAAAAAAATTCAACACTGACTAACTTTGGCATTTTTCATTAGTCTTTTTTAAAAACAGCTTATTGGCCGGGCATGGTGGCTCACGCCTGTAATCCCACCCAGCACTTTGGGAGGTCAAGGCGGGCGGATCATGAGTCCAGGAGTTCAAGACCAGCCTGGCCAACATGGTGAAACTCGTTTCTACTAAAAATACAAAAAAAAATTAACCAGGCGTGGTGGTGGGCACCTGTAATTCCAGCTACTCGGGAGACTGAGACAGAGAAACGCTTGAACTTCACTCGAGATCAAGCCACTGCACTCCAGCCTGGGCAACAGAGGGAGACTCCATCTCAAAAAAATAAAATATAATATAATAAAAACATTTTATTTTATATACCACAAAATCCATCTGTTTTTATTTTTTTTACTGTTTTTTTTTATTTTTTTACTCGCAGTGTCACTACTGATGAGCACAAAATCCATCTGTTTTACATGTACAATTAAATGATTTTTTTTTTTTTTGAGACAGAGTCTTGTTCTGTTGCTGAGGCTGGAGTGCCGTGGCATGATCTGGGCTCACTGCAACCTCCACCTACTGGGCTCAAGCAATCCTCGTGTCTCGGACTCCCAAGTAGCTGGGATTATAGGCATGCACCACCACGCCTGCCCAATTTTTGTAATTTTAGTAGAGTCAGGGTTTCACCATGTTGGCCAGGCTGGCCTCGAACTCTTGATCTTAAGTGATCCGCCCACCTCAGGGGTCTCCCAGAGGGTTGGGATTATAGGCGTGAGCCACAATGCCCAGCTGATTTTTCTTTCTTTCTTTTTTCTTTTTTTTTTTTTTGAGGCGGAGTCTCAGTCTGTGGTCCAGGCTGGAGCGCAGTGGGACGATCTCAGCCCACTGCAACCCCCGCCTCCTGGGTTCAAGCGATTCTTCTGCCTCAGCCTCCAGAGTAGCTAGAACTACAGGCGTGCGCCACCATGCCCCGCTAATTTTTGTATTTTTTAGTAGAAACGGGGTTTCACCACATTGGACAGGATGGTCTCGAACTCCCGACCTCGTGATCTGCCCATCTCGGCCTCCAAAAGTGCTGAGATTACAAGCGTGAGCCACTGCGCCTGGCTGATTTTTTAAAATTAGTAGATTTTCAGAGTTGTGAAACCATCCCCAGGTTTTGTCTTTCGTCAGAGTTTTTGAGGTTTAAGACAATTTCCATCCACTGTGAAATACGAGCCCAAAAAAAAGTTCGCCGGGAGCGGTGGCTCACGCCTGTAATCCCAACACTTAGGGAGGTGAAGGTGGGCAGATCACAAGGTTAGGAGTTCAAGACCAGCCTGACCAACATGATGAAACCCCGTCTCTACTGAGAATACAAAAATTAGCCAGGCGTGGTGGCGAGTGCCTGTAATCCCAACTACTCAAGAGGCTGAGGCAGGAGAATTGCTTGAACCCGGGAGGCGGAGGTTGCAGTGAGCCAACGTCGCGCCACTGCACTCCAGCCTGGGCGACAGACAGAGCGAGACTCCGTCTCAAAAAAAAAAAAGTTCCATAATAACCTTTAGCGGTTTCAGAAATGCATAATGATGGCAATACATACTGAAATCCAGGCAGTACAGAATTTTATTTCCCCAAATTTCTGGAACTCAGAACCGAGAACATTTTACTGCTGTATTAAAGCCCAGGAAACCGAAATCAGAGGATTTCATATAACAATCTACCTACGCCTCTTACTCCTCAGTACTTTCTGTTCTAGAACCAGACCGTCAACGGGCGGGGCCTTATTCTCGGGGAAACTCAACGGTGGGAGGAGTCCCTCCCAGAGATCTTCCGGAAGTGGGCGGGGCCTGACTTCCGGAATCTTTCGGACAGAGGCGGAGTCTTCTTCCGAGGACCATTCGGAAGAAGGCGGAGCCTACCTCGCATCAGGACCAGTCTGACTGCACCTGCATCCTCAGCTCAGAGCATCCCCGGAGGATCTTAAGAGCAGAGCGCAGCTGACAACCAGGGGCCGGACCGTCGCAGGAGGCGTCCGCTGGATACCTTCCCCCTTCCCTGACCTAGAGTTCTACAGCTGCGGCCTTAGTGCTGATCGAGGGTTCCCAGAGTTGTCTCACCACTGCAAAAACGTTATAGCAACAGCCTCTGATTACGACATGGCTGAGATCACCAATATCCGACCTAGCTTTGGTAAGTAGACTGGGGAAAACTAAGCTTGAGGTGGCCAGAATGGTTGCAAGACCAACGGGGCCCAACGGCAGGGCAGAGAATGCAGCCCAGACCAGAGCCTTCAGAGTGCCAGCCTCGCTAAAATCAGGCCTGTGGTCGTGGGTAGTGGGCAGTTGACAGTGCTTGAACTTGAGCTGTGGGCTGCAGGGACTGGCAGGGCCAGGGCCACACCGAGGGTGGGGAAGTCCAAGATGCTAAAGCCGTGTATGGTGCACTGTCAGCACTGCTGGAGGTGAGAAACAGCGAGCGTGCGGAGGACGTGAACCCCTCCTTCTGGGGGAGGAGATGTGGGGTAGGCCGAGCCCTCCCCCTTGGGGCACGCAGGGCGGTGCCCCTTCCTCCCCCTCCCATTCCTAAGGGCTTCGGGGGAGGGAGGTGACAAGGGGGATGGGGCATCAAGATGGCAGCTTGGAGACTGTGGGCCGTGTGGCTGGCAGCCAGGGGAGGCGGCGGCCTCTGGGGAAAGAGGGGTGCGGGGGTGGGGAGCAAAAAGGAAGCCACTCCTTAAGCCGATCAGCTGGATTCCGGGGCTGGGAGGAAACGCAAGCCCTGCAAACTCCATTCCGCATCGTAATGGTGGGGTCCATCCGATGCTACCAAATGGCGCTTGGCGCTGCCGGGCTGGGGGATGACGTGATGTCTATTTCTGGGCCTTCTGGCAGTGCTGAGGCTCTCTTTCCGGGGCCTTTGTTCCCTGTTTCCCTGGGCTGGCTTTTTTAAAAGGGGTACTAACCCGCGCTGGTGCTGGCGGGGGCGCGATCCAGGCCGGAGGGGGAGGGGCGAAAGAGGCCCAGCCTGGGGGAGGCTGCTTTGTGTACCGCAGAAAGCATTACGTCATCTCAGAGCGGCTGGTCCCCGACCCAGCCCTGTGGGCTCTAAGATTAGTTTTACACTACCTGGAGCAGACAGTGGAGTGGAAAATAGGGAAGAAGGTGGCAAAGACAAGCTTAAGGTGGAAGTTTTTTCCTCTTTGGGGACTCTTCCAGTATATGCTAAAGGAGGAAACTTCCTGTGTTATGCTTTCTTGGTCAAATAAATAAAATATAATTGCCCTGCTTCTCCTTGATTCTGCTATAGTTTAGGTGGGGGAAGCCAGTGAGAGTTGCTGCCAAAGAAACTTCTTATTCCTTCAGGGATTCTATCCCTCAGACAATCCAGAAGGTGTGGCCATCAGGACTCCAGTACTTAGGGTGGAGACACAATCCAGCTAGGAAATGGCTTTTCTCATTCCTGAGTAAGAGGTACAGTGAAATGAGCAGAATCCAGTGTGCTCTATCCTCTCAGAATAAGGAAGAAGAAATCAAATCAGATGTATTCAGAGAACAGATTTCACACTCATTAACTACTTGTTCTCACTTATTCCCCAAGGCTAAATCTTGTTGTATTTTTTTCTTCCACTTCACCTTCTGCATTTTATTCTTTGAGTTCTAAGTTTCCAAAACAAAATTCCCTTTTGTGATCACATGAGCAATTCATGATTTCTTCCTTCTTCTTATGCCCTTTCAACAGATTCCTTTCTCTAATTGCAGGTCCAGAATCCTTGAAAAAGGAGATGGTGTGGAACATAATATAGTGATTTCTCTTAGAGGGACTATTATTGGAAAATGGAAAATAAATTATATCAACCTTTTACATACTATATTTTATTTAATCCTAACAAATACTCCATGTGTGTTTTTTTGTTTTTTTTGTTTTGTTTTGTTTTTTGAGATGGAGTCTCGCTGTCTCCAGGCTAGAGTGCAGTGGCGCGATCTCTGCTTACTGCAACCTCCGCCTCCTGGGTTCAAGAGATTTTCCAGCCTCCCAAGTAGCTGGGACTACAGGCACATGCCATCACACCCAGCTAATTTTTGTACTTTTAGTAGAGACGGGGTTTCACCATGTTGGCCAGGAAGGTCTCGATCTCTTGACCTTATGATCCACCCTCCTCAGCCTCCCAAAGTGCTGGGATTACAGGCATGAACCACCAGGCCCAGCCCCGTGTATGTATTATTATGTGTACCTGCCAGACAAGGAAACCAAGGCTCAGAAATAAAATAACTTAGCTAAAGTCAAACAAACGAGTAAAGGTAGTGCTAGGTTTTTTTGTTTTGTTTTGTTTTTTGAGACACAGTTTCGCTATTGTTGCTCAGGCTGGCGTGCAATGGTGCAATCTTGGCTCACTGCAACCTTTGCCTCCGGGTTCAAGCGATTCTCCTGCCTCAGCCTCCTGAGTAGCTGGGATTACAGGCATGCACCACCATGCCTGGCTAATTTTGTATTTTTAGTAGAGATGAGGTTTCTCAATTTGGTCAAGCTGGTCTCGAACTCCTGACTTCAGGTGATCTGCTCACCTTGGCCTCTCAAAGTGGTGGAATTACAGGCGTGAGCCACCGTACCTGGCCAATGTTAGGATTTAAACCAACGTCTGGCTGAAGCCAAAATTTATTCTCATTCCACTGCATTAAACTGGCCTACTAGGCAGTGAAAGGCTATGTTTAGGAAAGGGGGTATCAATAAAAGCAGTGCTGGTCAGAGGCTGAAGGAGCTGGCCAATAGCCCAGATGTGTCTTGCAGGCCTTTAAACCATTACAGAGGGTCTCCTACATAGAGAACTACCACTTCTGACTTTTCGCATCTCCTGGAGTACTTCATTTCAAATGCCACAGCACTTGGGTGACACACCAAGCCAACACTCAATTATCCATGACCATGGAGGACAAAAGGAGCAAGAAGCACAGGTCGCTGCAATTTACAGCCACTTTAAAACACTCACTTCAGCCATTAGTTTCAACTTCCATTTCCCACCAAGCTTTTGACTCAAGTAAGACAGAGAGCTCTGGATTTCAACATCTCGATGTTTCTAGCTCACTGTCTTGGGTTTCAAGAGAGAGGCAAGAGTTAACAAATACTAAAATGAAGAAAGGACAGCAAAAATAGGAAACAAGGCCAGGGAGAACACCTAGATAATTTAAAGATGGGTTCGTCTGTTTCTCTTCTCCTTCTCTATCCTCCTGGAATAAGAGAATTCTTCATCTTCTCTCTTTTCTACTGTATCTCCATTTTCTAACAATACAAGTTGATGCATTATAAGTGTGTAAGCAGCAGTGGGTTCCCCAACTGCTGCATAGAATAAATCTATGATAGAGCCAAAAGAATTGCCCAGTATCTCCTAATCTGGGCCTTTAGATCTCCCTTTATGATCATTCTCAAAAATATACCTGTCTTGGTAGTTTCCTGTGTTCCTCTTCTCATAGAGACAATGTTCAGTTTCACTAATGAGTAGCAAGCAATTTGCAGGAAAGCACCTGATTGCTGAATGGAGAGCCACTTCCTTAGTCTGTGCCCATTCTTATTGGCAACTGAATCCAATTAGTTGTTCAAACAAATATTTACTGAATTCCTGTTAGAAGCAAGAGACTCTGAAGGATTCAAAGATGCATAGGATATTGTTCCTGCCTGCCTTCAAGTAGCTTACCACCGAGGCTGTCTCCATTTTGTGAAAACTTTCCCTAAAAGCTATTTCATTTAACACTTTGAGATGAAACACTATTATTATTCGGTACGGATATAGACATGGTCACCTTGATTTATTTTGTTAATAAGGTTTTGCTGCTTATCTATATTACTTTAAAATGTGTCCGGGTACAGTGAGTCACGCCTATAATTCCAGCAACTCAAGAGACTGAGGCAAGAGGATCTTGAGGCCAAGAATTTGAGACCAGACTGGGCAACATAGCAAGACCTTGTCTCTCAAAAAAAAAAATTGTTTTAATTAGCCAGGCATGGTGGCATGGACCTGTAGTACCAGCTATTCAGGAGTCTAGGGTACTAAGATGGCTTGAGCCCAGGAGTTCAATGCTTCAGTGAGCTGTGATTGCACCACTGCACTCCAGCCTGGGTCACGGAGTGAGACCCTGTCTCTAAAAAAATAATCATAATAAGTATATATTTTAAATAAAATGTAACTCCTCCCTGGTTAGGCATGGTGGCTTACACCTGGAATCCCAGCAATTTGGTGGAGAATAAAGCAGGAGAATCGCTTAAGCCCAGGAGTTCAAGACCAGCCTGGACAATATAGTGAAGGCTAATCACTAAAAAAAAAATTTAAAAATTGGCCAGGCACAGTGGCTCATGCCTGTAATCATAGCCATTCAGGAGTCTAGGATAGTAAGATGGCTTGAGCCCAGGAGTTTGATGCTGCAGTGAGCTGTGATTGCACCATTGCATTCCAGCCTGGGCCACAGAGTGAGACCCTGTCTCTAAAAAATAATAAGTATATATTTTTAATAAAATGTAACTCCTCCTTGGTTTGGCATGGTGGGAGGCTGAGATGGGCAGATCACTTGAGGTCAGGAGATCGAGACCAGCCTGGCCAACATGGTGAAACCCTGTCTCTACTAAAAATACAAAAATTAGCCAGGCATGGTGGCACATGCCTGTAATCCCAGCTACTCAGGAGGCTGAGGCAGGAGAATCACTTGAACCTGGGAGGTGGAGGTTGCAGTGAGCCAAGATCGTGCCATTGTACTCCAGTCTGGGCGAGGAAACGGATTCCATCTCAAATTAAAAAAAAGAAAAGAATTAGCCAGGAGTGATGGCACATGCCTGTAGTCCCGGTTACTCAGGAGGCTGAGGCAAGAGGATCATTTGAGCTGGGAAGGTCAAGGCTGCAATAAGCTGTGACCATGCCACTGCACTCCAGCCTGTATGACATAGCAAAATTCTGTCTCAACAAAAAATACGAAAATTAGCCAGGTGTGGTGGCACGTGCCAGTAGTCCCAGCTACTTAGGAGGCTGAGGCAGGATGATCACTGGAGCCCAAGTGAGGGAGGTTGCAGTGGGCTGAGTTTGTGCTACTGCACTCCAGTCTGGGCAACAGAATGAGACCCCATCTCAAAAGAAAAAAAAAAAAAAGTAAGCTCTACTACAATGTCTGGCAGGGACATATAAATTTACACAAAAAATAGCAGTTTTATTCTTGTCACTGCTGTGTACAATATTATATGTGTATTATGACTATTGCAGATGAAATTATACCTGCCTCTCCTGTAATCTGGACGTTGTGCTCATAGTATTGTGCTCACTATGCTCATAGGCTTTCTAGAGAAGATAAACCTTTCATCTGGGTTTGCAGGGAAGAAAAAGCCATGGATTGGTTGGAGGGAATAGGAGAGAATACCTGTAATAGAAGGGAAAATAGTAGGCATTATCCTTTTTTTTTTTTTTTTTTAATAAAGATGGGGTTTCACCAGGATGGCCAGGCTGGTCTTGAACTCCTGACCTCAGGTGATCCACCCACCTCAGCCTCCCAAAGTGCTAGGATTACAGGCGTGAGTCACCACACCCGGCCGGCATTATCGTAATTATAGTCCAAGCTTGTGGTTGCCTAAATTCTTAAGTCATTTTTGCCTAAACTCGTCAAGTGAGGTTATTGCCAAATAGAAATTTATATTTATCCCTGATATATGTAATCATCTTGACTTAATCCTCTCTTTTTTTTGAGAGAGAGAGTCTTGCTCTGTCACCCAGGCTGGAGTGCAGTAGTGTGAGCTCAGCTCACTGCAGCCTCCGCCTCCCAGGTTCAAGCTATTCTCCTGCCTCAGCCTCCCAGGGAGCCGGGATTACAGGCACTTGCCACCATGCCCAGCTAAGTTTTGTATTCTTAGTAGAGACGGGGTTTCACCATGTTGGCCAGGCTGATCTCAAACTCCTGACCTCAGGTGATCTGCCCGCCTCAGCCTCCCAAAATGTTGGGGTTACAGGCGTGAGCCACCACATTGACCTAAATCCTTTCTTTGTAATCTGTGGAGGCTGTTTTGAATTCACTGACTCTTTTGTTCACTGAGCACTTACTATGTGCTGCATGGTTCTAGGACCTGGATCTATAGCAGTGAAAAAACAGAGTAAGTTCCTATTTTATTAAGCTTGTCTAATGATCAAAGACAGATTTATAAATATATATCAGAATAATAAGCTCCATGAAGAAAAATAAGGAAGGGTATTGGGGACATTATCTTACTTGGGACAGACAGGAAATATTTCTTTTATGCAGTGAGGATTGAGGCTCACAATAAGTGAAGCAGTGAGCTGCACAGTTGCCTGATACAAGAATGTTTCAGATCCGGTGTGATGGCTCACATCTGTAATCCCAGCACTTTGTGAGGCTGAGGTGGTGGATCACCTGAAGTTGAGAGTTTGAGACCAGCCTGACCAACATGGAGAAAACTCATCTCTACTAAAAATACAAAATTAGCCTGGTATGGTGGCACATGCCTGTAATCCCAGCTACTCGGGAGGCTGAGGCAGGAGAATTGCTTAAACCCAGTAGGCACAGGTTGTGGTGAGCCGAGATTGTGCCATTGCACTCCAGTCTGGGCAACAAGAGCGAAACTCCGTCTTGGAAACAAAAAAAAAGGAATGTTTCTAAAAGAATCTGGAATATGTTGGAATTATGTTTATTTCCTTTTTTTTTTTCTTGCTCTGTTGCCCAGGCTGGAGCGCAGTGGCACGATCTCAGCTCACTGCAACCTCCGACTCCCAGACCCAAGTGATCCTCCCACCTTGCCTCCCAAATAGCTGGGACTACAAGCACATGCCACCATGCCCTGCTAATTTTTGTAATTTTTTTGGTAGAGATGGGGTTTTGCCATGTTGCCCTAGCTGCATTTATTTCCTTAGTTCTCTCTGCCTTCCAAGTGATCCTTTAAAAAGTAAAGTGGAAAAACTATAGGCCTTATCTGGACCTTTAAGACTTAAACCCAACTTAGCCTCAATAAACTTGAGAGGGTGAAAAAAACCCTAAGCCTAATTATCTAAGGCAGGGGTCCAATTTTTGTGGGAAAAGATAAGACTCTAGGGTATGAGAAATGAAAAAATATATATATTTTCTCTTTTTTTATTTTTATTTTTTTACTTTTTTAAAATTTATTTATTTTTTATTTTTTAAGAGACAGGGTCTCGCTATGTTGCCTAGGCTGGAGTGCAGTGGCTATTCACAAGCGCGATCCCACTACTGATCAGCACGGGAGTTTTGACCTGCTCTGTTTCCAACATGGGCCAGTTCACCCCTCCTTAGGCAACCTGGTGGTCTCCCGCTCCTGGAGATCAATATGGTTACTGATGCCGAACTTAGTGCAGACACCTGATCAGCATAGCACACTACAGCCCAGAACTCCTGGACTCAAGTGATTCTCCACCCTCAGCCTCCCAAGTAGCTGGGACTACAGGCAAGCGCCACCCACGCCCGGCTATTTTTCTTTTTCTTTTTTTTTTTTCCTTTTTGTGATGGAGTCTCGCTCTGTCATCCAGGCTGGAGTTCAGTGGCATGATCTCCGCTCACTGCAACCTCTGCCTCCTGGGTTCAAGCGATTCTCCTGCCTCAGCCTCCTAAGTAGCTGGGACTACAGGTGTGTGTCATCACACTTGGCTAATTTTGTATTTTTTAAACAGAGACAGGGTTTCACCATGTTAGCCAGGCTGGTTTCGAACTCCTGACTTCATGTGATCTGCCTGCCTCGGCCTCCCAAAGTGCTGTGATAACAGGCATGAGCCTGTTTCTCTTTAGTTATTTGTTCATCCAACAAATATATATTAAGTGCCTGCTGTGTGTTTCGGGTGCTGAAGATACAGCAATGAACAAAACAGACATAAATTTTTGTCCTCATAAGGCTTATATTCTAGTAAAGATAAACAATAATTGTAAAATAATGTGTGTGTGGGTGTTTATTCTTACAGATTTGTGTATATGTTTTATGTTTTTTTCTTATATGTGTGGGGGTGTGTATTGAGAGAAAGAATGACAAGGCATGTCAAAAAAAAAAAAATTAAGCAAGGCTAGGAAGAGTGGGTGGCAAGGATGAAGAAGATTGCACTTTTAAATAGGGGAGTCAAGAAAGGCCTAAGAAGGTGACATTTGAGCAAAGATAGGACATTTTCCACTAATAGGAAAGAAAATCCTTATTTCTTCCAGTGAAGGATTTATTAAGGTAATAATAATAAAAGGAGAAAGTCCCTATTTCTTCCTATTTAGAATAATGTGTGTATACATGAATACACACACACACACACACCTACTTCATCCATACAATGGATATATTCATCCTGGAGGAATACTTCTTTTTTTCCTTTTTGAGACGAAGTCTCGCTCTGTCGCCCAAGCTGGAGTGCAGTGGTGTGATCTCAGCTCACTGCAACCTCTGCCTCCCAGTTCAAGTGATTCTCCTGCATCAGCCTCTCAAGTAGCTGGGATTATAGGCACATGCCACTACACTGAGCTAATTTTTTATATTTTTAGTAGGGATGGGGTTTCACCATGTTGGTCAGGCTAGTCTTGAACTCCTGACTTCAAATGATCTGCCCGCCTCAGCCTCCCAAATTGCTGGGATTACAGGTGTGAGTCACTGCATCCAGCCTTATATTTTAAATACCTGGGAGCTAAAATTTTGGAACACATTTTAAAAGTGCATAAGCCCAGAGTTCTTCATTTTGCCATCTATCCATTTTTACCACCCTGAGCACCCTACCAACACCGTCTAAACTCAGCTCCACGTCCTTCCACCGTACCCTGACGGAGTCAGTCAATGCAGGCCCTGCTCTGGATGCTATGGAATATCCTCTTGAAACCAGAGATCTTGTGTAATAGTTGAAGTGAACAGGTGCCCATGTTAAAAGGTGATCTTAGAACACGTACAGAGCAGCTTTATGTGAAGCACGAATCAATATGAGCAAACCAAGTCCATAAGGGCTGAGAGAAGGTCTAGAAAACAGAGTCAAGTAGGGTGCTTCAGGGAAGGCTTTCTAGAGAAGATAAGCCTTTCCTCTAGGTTTGGCCAGAAGGAAAAGCCGTGGCATGGTTTGAGAGGTTGGGAGAGGGTGCCTCTAATAGAAGGGAAAAGCTCTGAAGCCCAGAGGACCGCAATGTGCTTTAGAGGCTAGACTTGCAGATGAGCTTGGCTTCGGCAGCAGTGCTGAGCAGGGGAGATCTAGACAGGACGTAAAGTCCACTCACCCTGATGCATCTCTGGTCTCCACCTTCAGATGTGTCACCAGTGGTGGCCGGCCTCATCGGGGCCTCTGTGCTGGTGGTGTGTGTCTCGGTGACCGTCTTTGTCTGGTCATGCTGCCACCAGCAGGCAGAGAAGAAGCACAAGAACCCACCATACAAGTTTATTCACATGCTCAAAGGCATCAGCATATACCCAGAGACCCTCAGCAACAAGAAGAAAATCATCAAAGTGCGGAGAGACAAAGATGGTACTGGGAGGGAAGGTGGACGTAGGAACCTGTTGGTGGACGCAGCAGAGGCTGGCCTGCTGAGCCAAGACAAAGGTCCCAGGGGGCCTAGCTCTGGATCGTGTATAGACCAATTACCCATCAAAATGGACTATGGGGAAGAACTAAGGAGCCCTATTACAAGCCTGACCCCCGGAGAGAGCAAAACCACCTCTCCATCATCTCCAGAGGAGGATGTCATGCTAGGAACCCTCACCTTCTCAGTGGACTATAACTTCCCAAAAAAAGCCCTGGTGGTGACAATCCAGGAAGCCCATGGGCTGCCAGTGATGGATGACCAGACCCAGGGATCTGACCCCTACATCAAAATGACCATCCTTCCTGACAAACGGCATCGGGTGAAGACCAGAGTGCTCCGGAAGACCCTGGACCCTGTGTTTGACGAGACCTTCACCTTCTATGGCATCCCCTACAGCCAGCTGCAGGACCTGGTGCTGCACTTCCTCGTCCTCAGCTTTGACCGCTTCTCTCGGGATGATGTCATCGGCGAGGTCATGGTGCCACTGGCAGGGGTGGACCCCAGCACAGGCAAGGTACAACTGACCAGGGACATCATCAAGAGGAACATCCAGGTGAGTAGGACGTGTGTGTTGGGGAGCAATGGTAGGCTGGGGAAGACAAGATCTCCGGGGAGAAATAGAAGAGGGAGGGGAATGGGATGGGTGGCAAAGAAGGGCTATAGAGAGGAAGCTCTTGGCTGTCAAGGATAAGCAGTGGTCAGAATAAGACAGAGGACCTGGCAGATTAGTCTCCTAAGAAGCAACTTCCTGAGGAGAGAAGGTCAGAAAGCTTCCACCATTTCACCTGGTGGTTGGCATCCTGATACTGTCCAGCTTACTTGGAACAGACTGGCCTACCAGTTGTAGGTCCTCCGTCATATCAGGGATATGGGGGATAATTTCCTCTCCAAAATGAGTGATCTTCCTCCAGTGAATTTATTTCTCACAGCTAAGAAGCTATGACAGTAGTTCAGTAATTTTTCCCTCCTCTTCCCTTTCCCAACTCTAACCTAGGGCTGTACATGATATCATGTACATGCCTTTTTTTTTTCTTTTTTTGAGATGGATTTTCACTCTTGTTGCCCAGGCTAGAATGCAATGGCTTGATCTTGACTCATTGCAACCTCCATCCACCTCCTGGGTTCAAGCAATTCTCCTGCCTCAGCCTCCCAAGTAGCTGGGATTATAGGTGCCCACCACCACTCTGGGCTAATTTTTTGTATTTTCAGTAGAGACAGAGTTTCTCCATGTTGGCCAGGCTAGCCTTCAACTCCTGACCTCTGGGGATCCATCTGCCTTAGCCTCCCAAAGTGCTGGGATTACAGGCAAGAGCCTGAGCCCAGGTCACTCACATGTCTTCTTCTTCTTCTTTTTTTTTTTTTAAAGATGGGGTTTCACCATGATGGCCAGGCTGGTCTTGAACTCCTGACCTCAGGTGACCCACCCACCTCAGCCTCCCAAAGTGCTAGGATTACAGGCGTGAGCCACCGTGCCCGGCTGCACATGTCTTCTTATGACCGCTTTACAATGCAATTCAATGAATTGCTTCACCTTTCTAGTCCCAAACCTTTACCATAAACACTTTTCCTTTCTCCATTTCTCCTGTCCTCCCTCTTTGCATCAGAAAAGGGACGAGGGCCCTCTATCCTGCCTTCTCTCCCTCTCTTCCCACTGGACCGACATTGGCTCTTGAGTTGTAATTTCAGGAGCACACTAGGTGTAGCCCCACCCAACCCCATTAGTTCATTTATTCCTTCCACAACTGGGGAGGCAGTGAAATGCTGCAGTTAAACACTTGGGCTCCAGAAATGGACTGCACGACTTCACTCTCCAGCTCACCACTTGCCAGCTGTGTGACACGGGTGAGTTACTCAGCCCCTCTAAGCCTCTATTTTCTCATCTGTAAAATGGAGCTGATAATATTGCGTTCCTTACAGAATCAAATGAGATAATATACCTGGCATATGATTGCATTTGAAGAGCTTTGACTTTATTGGAGGAGAAAGACAAACATTTTCTGCAATGACTGTATAGTCAGTGTGATAGGTGGTATGAAAGAAGTTGTTGAAATTTTAAACTTAGAGTTTCATGCCTTTTTCAGGGTATAACATAAGTGGTTAAAATAGCAAGGACTGCTGGGCATGGTGGCTCACGCCTATAATCCCAGCATTTTGGCTGAGGCAGGCAGATCTCAAGGTCAGGAGTTTGAGACCAGCCTGGCCAACATGGTGAAACCCCCATCTCTACTTTAAAAAAAATACAAAAAATTAACCAGGCATGGTGGTGTGTGCCTATAATCCCAGCTACTTGGGAGGCTGAGGCAGGAGAATTACTTGAACCTGGGAGGCGGAGATTGCAGTGAGCTGAGATCACGCCACTGCACTCCAGCGTGGGTGACAGTGCAAGACTCTATCAAAAAAAAAAAAAAGAAATAGCAAGGACTTTGAAGTCAGACCTGAGTTTAAATCCAAATTCCACCAGCTAAATGACCTTGGGCAAGCTGTTTCACTTTGCTAATCTGGGTTTCTTATAGGAATAGAGGAGGAGGATGATTTTATATAGCCACTAGGACATAGTAAGCCTTCAATACATTGTGTCCGTTACTATTATTGTTATTTCTATTATTAGTAAAATTTGATACCTGGGAGATGCATGTGGTTTGGCTTGTAAATATTTATATTTTGTTTTGACAAAGTGAAGGAAGACAAGGGAGGCCTGAATTGAGGAAGGAGTTTCAGAAAGAATTTCAAGGCCACTAGAAACAACTGCACGTCTCCCAGAAAGAGCTCTGCCTACAGGCAGATCATACTTATCTCTTGACACCTTTTTTACCTGCAAGCCCTCACTGGATTCAGTGGGGAGACAGGGAGGCTCAGGATGGAAGGGGCTCCTAAGTTAGCAGGCTCAGAGTGTGCAGGGAGCACCCAGGAACCTTGGTGGAGGACAGCAGGGTGCACACTCTCTGGGTGTGTGTTCTTGCCTTCTCTGCTCCGTAGTAGGCACCTGTCCCCCTGTGGCCAGCCCAGTCCTGCCTTTCATTGCCTGAAGGAACTCCTGCTGTCACCTGGCACACTCAGATCCACCTCACAGGGGCCAGGGAAGTCCAAGAACTTTGAAGAGTATTAGAGACATTTGGCCAGAGCATAAACAAGACACTGCCACAGTGTGTCCCGGTTCTCAATGCCAGGATACAATGAGACATCCCAGAGTCCTGCACCGCGAGGATTTTCGCATCCTCTGGGGTGGGAATCAGAAGGTGTGAACAAAAATGGAAGCAGCGGCCCGTTTCCCCCTCACTCCCTTCCCCTCTCCTCCCATCTTCTCTCCTCCGGGCTCTGCTGGCCCATTCCGCTGCTTCCTGATTCCCTTCACAGCCGCTCCCATCTTCCACTCCCTGCCTCGTCTACCTCTCCTAGAAGGAGGGTCCTTTCCAACACACCCTTCCCTGTGATGCCAACTTTGGTAAAGCCACCAACCAGCTGGACTCCTCCGCACAGCTACACACTTGCAGCCCAAGGCTGGGAGTGGAACCTGGATCTGTGCCAAGCTGCAGCTGGGAAGAGACCAGCAATGAAAGGGACTGATTTGAGCTGGGAACAAAATAGCCTCAAATCAAGGACACTGGACACAGCACAGACAATGGCGTTTGCTAAACTGCCAGGGGCTCTTGGCAAGAGCCACATTTCTTTCCACTTTATTAACTCCCTTGAGGAGGGATAAAGCAGGGCTAGGATCCTGAGCAACATATGCCCTGGAAGAGGCCTGAGATAGGACACCCAGAGCCTGTGCGGCCGCACCCCAGAGCCTTCCAGCCCCCCAGGCTTCCTAAGCCCATTTTCCCAACCAGCGCCCGTAGGCAGGATTATGTTTCATCTGAGCCATGGCTGTCGTCTCCCTAGTCACTCATCCACTAGGTTCCCTAGCAGTGCAGGCTGCAAATGTCTATCCCAAATCCTCCCTACTATAGCAAAGCAGGATCTCTCCTTGGTGAACATGAGCTAGAGCTGCTCTGGACAGTGCCACACTGGTTGTAAAGGGCTTTTTCAGTCCAGGCTTACACAGACCAGGAAAAAGCTACTGCACTCTAGCCTGAGTGACAGAATGAGACCCTGTCTCAGAATTAGAAAAAGAAAAGAAAATCTGGCCAGGCACAGTGGCTCACACCTGTAATGCCAGCAATTGGGAAGGCCAAGGCGGGAAGATTGCTTGAGCCCAGGAGTTTGAGGTTGCAGTGAACTATTACCACAAACTGCACTCCAGACTGAGCGACAGATCACATATCTGTACTGGGGGAGGAAAAGGGGGGTGAGGTTGAATGCTAAGGTTTTGTTTTCCCATGTTTGTGATTTAGGGTAAGGAGGCCCTCAGGACATCTGGCCCCAAGAAGGGTTTATTGAGGTTATGTTGATCTACCTAATGCAAGGGCTCCATGGAGAGAAAATCACTCTGAAAGAGGTTCTGCTGATTATAGGAAAACAGATTATCTCTTGCCTAAGTATTATTTCTTTTTTTCTTTTTCTTTTTTTTTCCTGAGCCAGAGTCTCACTCTGTCGCCCAGGCTGGAGTGCAGTGCCATGATCTCTGCTCACTACAACCTTTGCCTCCCAGGTTCAAGCAATTCTTCTGCCTCAGCCTCCTGAGTCGCTGGGATTACAGGCACCCACCGTCATGCCCAGCTAATTTTTATATGTTTAGTAGAGACAGGATTTCACCATGTTGGTCAGGCTGGTCTCAAACTCCTGACCTCGTTATCCAACCACCTCGGCCTCCCAAAGTGCTGGGATTACAGACATTAGCCACCGTGCCCAGCCTGCCTAAATATTATTTCATCTGAGTATATTCTTTAGGACCACTGTTTCTGTTCCTCTGTTCCACTGAAGGAGCAAGGAGACTGCTCTCAGAGAGCTGAGCCCCACAGCTCTGTCAGGCATGATAAAATCCTTTCTCCCCCTTGTCCTTCTGCTTGCCTGCCCCCCAATGGGATCTTTGCCTCTCTAGGCCAAGGGGCTGGGAAACAGAGCTTGCTCCCAGCTTTCAATGGCTCTTTCAAAATAAAGAGTCATTGACATAGCTACTTGGAATTGGAATTGCGTAGAAAGAGAAAGGGAGGAGGCTTGAGGGAATGACATTAAATTGCCTTCAGTGCAGAATGGAGTGGCATTCAGGCGGTGTTGTGGCTACAGACTTGGGCATCGCAAAGGGGTGCTGAGAGACGATGGGCATTCTGCCCTTGTGGGATGGCCCAAGGTGAAGGAGGGATCGGATGGAGGACAGTCACCTGAGGAGTGATTTTAGGGGAGAAAATGATGAAAAGGGTAACCAGAAGTTGTCTGCTTTCCAAAAAAGCTAGGAAAAGGGCATGGGGATTTGGATTAGGAAGATTTTGCTAGAATGGATGATTTAGGATACAGAATTTTAAATAAATAATCAGAAAGCCTCAGCTATAATCTTGTCATTCATGTTATTCTTATAAATAAAACTGCTTTAAAAATCAAATGTCTGCCAGGCGTGGTGGCTCACACCTGTAATCCCAGCACTTTGGGAGGCCTAGATGGGCGGATCATGAAGTCAAGAGATTGAGACCATCCTGGCCAACATGGTGAAACCCCGTCTCTACTAAAAATACAAAAAATTAGCTGGGGCAAGAGAATCACTTGAACCCAGGAGGCGGAGGTTGCAGTGAGCCAAGATCACACCACTGGACTCCAGCCTGGTGACGGAGCAAGACTCCGCTTCAAAAAAAATCAAATGTCCCTTTCCCTTCACCTATCCTTCCTCTGTGTATAAAGTTAGAATTATATTTAAAGACTGTGTATTTAGGCCAGGCGCGGTGGCTCATGCTTGTAATCCCACCACTTTGGAAGGCCGAGGCAGGCGGATTACGAGGTCAGGAGTTCAAGACCAGCCTGGCCAACACAGTGAAACCCCATTTCTACTAAAAATATAAAAATTAGCTGGGTGTAGTGGTGGGTGCTTGTAATCCCAGCTACTCAGGAGGCTGAGACAGGAGAATCGCTTGAACCCGGGAGGCAGAGGTTGCAGTGAGTTGAGATTGTGCCACTGCATTCCAGCCCGGGCAACAGAGTGAGACTTATCTCAAAAAGAAAAAAAAAGACTGCATATTTAGTATTTAGATACTCAGTATTGAAGGATGGCCCTAGAAAGGGATATCAAACCTAGCTAACATTTTGCAATTCATGCAAACAGAGGGGAGCAGTAGCCAAAACAATGAGAAAGTCCTTCCTAGATCAGTACTGTCGAATGATGATAGAAATGTTCTATATTTGCACCATGCAGTGTGGTAGCTACTAGCTACATGTCGCTATCGAGCACTTGAAATGTGACTAGTGTGACTGAGGAACTATAATATTAATTTGATTTAATTTAAATGAATTAAAATTAAAATTTAAATAGGCACCTGTAGCTAGTGGCTACTGTATTGGATAGCTCAGTTCTGAATGTTTTGGAAGGCATTCAGTTTTCTTTTCTGTAAGGGATTACTTTCCATTTGATGTGGCTAATAGTAAAAATGAGTTTATATTCACTGATTACATTCTGACTTCTGGCAAAAGGAAACAGCCCAGAAGTATACTGGTTGGCAAAGGCAACCAGACTAATTCAAAACTGGTTGAGGGCCGGGTGTGGTGGTTCACACCTATAATCCCAGCACTTTAGGAGGCTGAGATGGGCGGATTGCTTCCACTCAGGAGATCAAGACTAGCCTGACCAACATGGCGAAACCCCAGGCGTGGTGGTTCATGCCTATAATCTCAGCTACTCAGGAGGCTGAGACACCAGAATCGCTTGAACCCGGGAGGCGGAGGTTACAGTGAGCTGAGATCGTGCCACTGCACTCTAGCCTGGTTGAGAGAGCTAGACCCTGTCTCAAGGGGAAAAACAAATAAACAAAACAAACACACACCGGCAAGGGGACCAACATGGTCGCTCACACCTGTAATCATAGCACTTTGGGAGCCTGAGACAGGCAGATCACTTGAGCCCAGGAGTTTGAGACCAGCCTGGGCAACATAGCAAAACGCCACCTTTACCAAAAATACAAAAATTAGCTGAGCATGGTATCCCATGCCTGTAGTCCCAGCTACTCTAGATACTGAGGTGAGAGGATCACTTGAGCCCTGGAGGTCAACGCTGCAGTGAGTCAAGATCACGCCACTGCATTCCAGCCTGGGCAACAGAGTGAGACCGTATCTCAAAAATAAAAATAAAACAAAACTGGCTGAAGGTACTTCCCATGGAAGGTACAATTAAGAGCTTACAATACATATGTTATGGGTAAGGACAAAATGTGAGACTTCTCTCTAGCATAGAAAAACCATGAAAATCTTTTTAAATGTTGATTCTCTTTTGTGTTTTAATTTCAAAATCTAAGGGGTGGGTTTAAACTTTAGTTGTTTTTTTGGTTCAAGCAATTCTCCTGCCTCAGTCTTCCGAGTAGCTGGGATTACAGGTGCCCACCACCACACCGGGCTAATTTTTGTATTTTTAATAGAGATGGGGTTTCACCATGTTAGCTAGGCTGGTCTTGAATTCCTTACCTCATGATCCACCCGCCTCGGCCTCCCAAAGTGTGGGATTACAGCAGTGAGCCACTGCACTAGCCGTTTTTTTGTATTTTTAAATTTATTTTTATAATTTTTTTTTTTAAGAGACCAGGTCTCGCTATGTTGACCAGGCTGGAGTGCAGTGGCTATTCACAGGCACGATCCCACTACTGATCAGCACGGGAGTTTTGACCTGCTCCGTTTCTGACCTGGGCCGGTTCACCTCTCCTTAGGCAACCTGGTGGTCCCCCGCTTCGGGGAGGTCACCATACTGATGCCGAACTTAGTGCGGACACTCGATCAGCATAGCGCAGTACAGCCCAGAACTCCTGGGCTCAAGGGATCCTCCAGCCTCAGCCTCCCGAGTAGCTGGGACTACAGGCACGCGCCACCACGCCTGGCCATTTTTTGCATTTTAGTAGAGACAGGCTTTCACCATGTTGGCCAGGCTGGTTTTGAACTCCTGACCTCAAGTGATCTGCCTACCTCAGCCTCCCAAAGTGCTATGATTACAGCCATGAGCCACCGCGCCTGGCCTAGTTATTTTTTATGCCCTATGAGAGACATTTCCATATGCTCCTAGGATGAAACATAGACTCAAGAAATTTTTAAAATCATGTGAAATTTCACAGTTTCATTCCTTGAGATGACTTAATGGCTACAATCGAAGCACACATTATTAGGCTTGTTTCTTGTTTTTCATTGCTGAGTTAATTGGCATATTTGCTGCTGTTGTTCTTTCCTGCGCTAGACATACCTGAGCAGACAGCAATCTCGCCTGGGAGCTTTTTAAGGGTAGGATTCCTCAGTATCCATCTTTTCAGCCCTAGCTTCTAGCAGAGTGCGTGGCACTTAAGAAGTGCCTAATAAGTCATTTTTGTGGGTGTGTGGTGTATATAAGGTTGATGATGAGCACAGTCTATTTTTGATCAATTTAAGAATTCCTAGAGTAGATGACATTTCTTTGGGGCTTTGAAGAACATAACGAATAAGGGTGATAGTGGGGGGATGATTTTGTTCCAAATTTAACTTATTATTTTCTACATTCCTCAAAACTCACCTCCTCTTGTTTTCTTTATACCAGTCTCATCCCGCCTTTCTTTTTTCTTTTTTGTTTTTGAGACAGAGTCTTGCTCTGTTGCCCAGGCTGGAGTGCAGTGGCATAATCTCGGCTCACTGCAACCTACGCCTCCTGGGTTTAAGCAATTCTCCCGCCTCAGCCTCCTGAGTAGCTGGGATTACAGGCACGTGCCACCATGCCCGGCTAATTCTTTTTTTGTACTTTTAGTAGAGACAGGGTTTTACCATACTGACCAGGCTGGTCTCAAACTCCTGACCTTGTAATCCACCTGCCTCAGCCTCCCAAAGTGCTGGGATTACAGGCGTGAGCCACCACGCCCAGTCCACCTCATCCCCACTTTCTAAAGCCAAAAACACAAGAAATAGTCCACCCTTTCCTCCCTCTTCCCTATGCTTCATAGCCAATTAACTGCCCAAACCTAAAAAGCCCTGACAGTTCTTCCTGAGACATATTTTACCACCATGTCCATCTCCTCTGCCATGCCCTAGTTCCAGTCCCCATCATTTCTTCTATAGCACGTTGCAGCAGCCTCTTTTTGACAGGATCTCGCTCTGTCGCCCAGGCTGGAGGGCAGTGGCTGAATCACAGCTCACTACAGCCTCGACCTCCTGGGGTCAATCAATCCTCCCAAGTAGCTGGGACTATAGGCACACACCACTGCACCCAGCTAATTTTTGTAGCGATGGGGTCTCACCATGTTCCCTAGCCTGATCTCAAAGTCTTAGGCTCCAGCAGTCCACCCACCTCAGCCTGCCAAAAGCGCTGAGACGATAGACATGAACTACCATGCCCAGCCTGCAGCTGCCTCTTAACGGAGCTTTCTGATATTGGTCTCTCTTGACTTTAGTTCATTATCCAGCTTCCTCCGAAATAATAATCATTTTAATAAAATGATGACAACTGGCCAGGCATGGTGGTTTACGGCTGTAATCTCAGCAGTTTGGGAGGCCAAGGTGAGTAGATTGCTTGAGCCCAGGAATTCGAGACCAGCCTGGGCAACCTAGTGAAACCCTATCTCTACAAAAAATACAACATTCAGCTGGGCATGGTGGTGCACACCTGTAGTCCCAGCTGCTCAGGAGGCTGAGGTGGGAGGATCTTCAGAGCCCAGGAGGTGGAGGTTGCAGAAAGCCGAGAGATCTCAGCACTGCCCTTCTGCCTTGGCAAAAGAGTGAGACCCTGACTCAAAAAAAAAAAAAAAAAAATGATGACAGCTTTGCCACTCCTATACTCACTGACCTCCTCTTATATGGGTGCTTCTGAGTCTGCTCTTTGGTAGTGTCCCAACAGCTCTTTACCCTCACCTTGCCCACCTTTCCAGGTTCCTGACCTACCCCTCCTGTCAGCCACCCCCAGTTCAGGCATATTCACCTCTCAACCATTCTCTGAACACAGCTTACCTTTTCAGGCCCAACTCCTTTGTACCAGCCATTCCTGTCAATCTGCCTGACTTGATTATCTCTCTGCCCACTGCTTCATGGTTTGCCCATCAGCTCCGTCAAGGCATCAGCTGGTGAAGCCTTCCTTGAATCTCCCAGCTCTAGGTGCCCAGAGCACTTAGACAGGCTTCTCATTTTTCTGACAAGTCTGGTACATGTTTATTTACTTCTTTGTCTCTTCTACTGAGTGATAAGCTCCTTGGGAGCAACACCTGAGTCCTATCAGCTCTGGATCCTCAACACCTGGCATGCAGTGCCTATGCAAATGTTCTTTAAAATGTTCTTGGAGGAGCTGGGGGCAGTGGCTCACATCTGCAATCCCAGCACTTTGGGAGGCCGAGGTGGCCAAATCACTTGAGGTTAGGAGTTTGAGACTAGCCTGCCCAACATGGTGAAACCCTAGCTCTACCAAGAATACAAAAATGATCCGGGTGTGGTAGCAGGCACCTGTAATCACGGCTACTTGGGAGGCTGAGGCAGGAGATTTGTTTGAACCCGGGAGGTGGAGGTTGCAGTGAGCCGAGATTGCACCCCGCACTCCAGCCTGGGTGACAAGAGCAAGACTCTGTCTCAGAACAAACAGAAAATGTTTTTGGAGGACTAGAGGTTTCTTCCAAGCTCAAAATGGATTCTAGCATCGCATTTAAAGACAGAGCAACAAAGATCAGGGCACTGGGGAGGAAGCTGACTTGGCTGGAGAAGATACACTGGAGTGCCCATTGGGGTGAGCAAAGCAGGTGTGGATATTCACCTTTTGAAATGGAAGGACAGTCTCCAGAAAGTTCAAGGACTTGCCTAAGGCCACATGGTGAGTAAGCGTCAAGGTTAAAACTCAAACCCAGTTTTCCTACCTCCCACCGTACAGTCTTCAGAAATTTTTAAAGGATAAGACCCAAATGAGAGAATGGACTTCTGTATGCACGCTATGTGCTGGGCACCATTGCAGTTTATAAATTTTAACTTATTTAATCATTCTAATAATGCTGTGTGGTAGGTACTACCTTTTATCCTCATTTTATAAACGACGGAACTGAAGTACAGAAATGTTGAATAACTTGTCCAAGGTCACAGATAAGAAATAGCAACTGGGCACAGTGGTTCATGCCTGTAATCTCAGCATTTTGGGAGGCTGAGATGGGAGAATCACTTGAGACCAGGAATTCAAGATCAGCCTGGGTTACATAGTGAGACTCTCTCTGTAAAAAAAATTAGCCGGGCGTGGTGGCACACACCTGTAGTTGCAGCTACTTGGGAGGCTGAGATGTGAGGATTGCTAGAGCCCAGGAGATGGAGGCTGCAGTGAGCCAAGATCACACCACTGAACTCCAGCCTGGGCAACAGGATGAGACCCTTTCTCAAAAAAAAAAAAAAAGAAAAAAAGAAAAAAAAAGAAAAAAGAAATAGGATTTGAATCCAGGTTAGACTGGATCCAGAGGTCATGCTCATAAATCCAAGGCTGTGCTGGCTCTCCATGCAAATTGTTTAATATCAGAATTATGGTTATAATGTTTCCTTTCTCCCTCCTTGTTAAATAAAATCATAACACCTTTCCAGGGGATGAGCATCTTTCCAACAGATTTCTCATCCCTGCACTTGTCCTCCCCCAGACTCTCTTCCCACTCCTCTGCACACTTTTTGTGCTCTGCCCCGCGCCCTCTGCCAGAATTCTCACCTGCCATTCCTTCCTCACAGAAGTGCATCAGCAGAGGGGAGCTCCAGGTATCTCTGTCATATCAGCCTGTAGCACAGAGAATGACAGTGGTGGTCCTCAAAGCCAGACACTTGCCGAAGATGGATATCACCGGTCTCTCAGGTAGCAGCTATTTACTTCAACCTGTTTCATACTGTCTGAACCACCCCCCACTCTTTGCCTGTGGCCCAGATAGACCTCCACACTTCAAGATCCTCACCTCTTTTACTTTTAATCTGCTCCTCTTTCTGTCGACATTCTCTTCCTGATGAATGTCCACGTCCGGTAGATTTCCTAGCCTGGAAGGTTCTTCAGTTGAACAAATGGGGTCTTTACATTTGGCAAGGTATCCTAAATAATATGCATGCCAGGTGCTAAGTGAAACTTCTCAAAAAGGCTGCAGGCATTTATCTCTGTGCCCTTTAAAATACTCTTGGTACCATGGGATTTCTTCAGATCTGACTTGAGAAATTTGGTCTGTTCTATTCTTGCTGGGTTTCTTTGGCCTCTCGTCCAGGCAGGCAGACTAACATACAATCAGTGTGTGTTTATTGTGCAATCACTGAAGAACACACGGGGTGGCCATCAAAGATCCGAACAGCAGAGCTCCCCCTTTCCAACATGAAATTACCGTTACATAAGAGAGGACTGTGTCATAGGCCTCTCTCCCTTTTTCTTATCTCTTTGGGGGCCCCAGATCCTTACGTCAAGGTGAACGTCTACTACGGCAGAAAGCGCATCGCCAAGAAGAAAACCCATGTGAAGAAGTGCACTTTGAACCCCGTCTTCAACGAATCTTTCATCTACGACATCCCCACTGATCTCCTGCCTGATATCAGCATGGAGTTCCTTGTCATCGACTTCGATCGCACTACTAAGAACGAGGTGGTGGGGAGGCTGATCCTGGGGGCACACAGTGTCACGGCCAGTGGTGCCGAACACTGGAAGGAGGTCTGTGAGAGCCCCCGCAAGCCTGTGGCCAAGTGGCACAGTCTGAGCGAGTACTAATCCTGTTCTTCTCTCCTCTCACGCCCCCCTCCCCGGGGCCAGGCTGGGGAGGGATGTGGCAGGGAAAGAGATGACAGAGAAGTGGACTCAAAACTTCATTTTAGTTGTAGAAGAAAATTTCTTACAAAACAAACTCCACAAAGAACACCCTACATGACCACAGCTGCAGATCGGTTCTTAGCAATGATGGCTTTTTCTCCTTTGCAAGGCACTAAGGCACCGGAATTTCTTTGTTTGTTTCTTTCTTTTTTTGAGATGGAGTTTCGCTCTTGTTGCCCAGGCTGGAGTGCAATGGCACAATCTTGGCTCACTGCAACCTCCACCTCCCGGGTTCAAGTGATTCTCCTGCCTCGGCCTCCCAAGTAGCTGGGATTACAGGCACCAGCCACCACACCTGGCTAATTTTTTGTATTTTTAGTAGAGATGGGTTTTCATCATGTTTGCCAGGCTAGTCTTGAACTCCAGACCTCAGGTGATCCACCTGCCCCAGCCTCCCAGAGGACTGGGATGACAGGTGTGAGCTACCGCACCTGGCCTCTTTTTTTTTAATGGGGACAAAAGAGAGGGAAAGACCCCTACAAATCTATATATAGCAATGTAACCATATACTTGCATGTCTAATACAAACTGAAGAAATTAGCCTAACTGCCAATATCAAGTTGCAGATTTTAATCCATGGAAATTGTGTTTTGTGCCGAATTGTATTTGCTGATTACCTGAAATTGGCTTTTTTTTTTACTGGGCTTCTCTGGAGAATTTCTCCCACTCCCCACTTCTGCAGAAGAAAATTTTCGCTCTTATAAAACCTCATGTTTTCATCATTGCCATCTTTTGTTTTTATTACCTCCTATATCTCTGCTCTTTGACTGAGCTCAAGGTCTAGAGGTCTGTAGTAAGCCAAGAAACAAAGGTGGGGTGAATGAGGCAAGGTTTGCAGGAGAAAGAGGAATTGAGAAATGGGGTATTTTTGCTATCAGCCTTTCTGCTATGAAGTAATAAAGGGCAGTCTGTAATTAACTAACAGACCTAACTGAAGCACAGAGAATACATCAGACTTACGCCTCCGATACATCATATCTTGGACTCTTATCAAACTTGATGACTTCTCCAAAAGGAGTTTTGGAGACTTCAAATTCAGCTATAGGATAGCACCAGTGGATCCTACAAGCTGTTTTCAGGTAAAAGGACAAGGAGAGGAGACAAGTGAGGACTGCTGTTCCCCTTTGCAGCTATCTGCTGTCGTGACAGCCATTTCTTGGTTGATGGGTTGGAAGTCATCAGAGGTTTGAAGAATTACACTGGCCTTTGTTTTTCCAGAAATCCTGACCACAGAGATGCTTTAGCATCTTCTCAAACAGCTTAGATGTTATAATGAGGTTAGTTTTGCTTCATAAACAGGGGCCCTCAGAAATGATTCTTTCTCCTTAAATTTTTAAATAAAAATTTAGCTCTTAAAAAAAAAACAGTGTGACTGAGTGAACGAAGAGAAGTTGGATTCTTTCAGAGCATTCTTTTCCTCAAAACAAGCTGCATAGTTCTTGGGCTTTATGTCTTGCCACATGGCGGAGGGATGGGGGAACTACAGGGTGCAATTCTTCTTCTACCACTGAGCAATAGAGGTTGAGAGAGATTCAGCATCTTGCTGGGATTAGAATTCAAGTCTTCTTACTCCTACTCTAGCTGTGTCTCTAAAGTTGAGACTTTTCAGATCGAAGAGACTCCATGGGTAATAGGTAAACTTGGGGCCAGGCACAGTGGCTTAGGCCTGTAATCCCAGCACTTTGGAAGGCCAAGGTGGAAGGATCGCTTGAACCCAGGAGTTCAAGACCAGCCTGGGCTACATGGCAAAATCCCATCTCTACCAAAAATACAAAAAATTAGCTAGGTGTGGTGGTGCATGCCTGTGGTCCCAGCTACTCAGGAGGCTGAGGTGGGAGGATCATTTGAGCCCAGAGGTAGAGGCTGCAGTGAGCCATGATCATCATACCACTGCACCCTGGCCTGGGTAACAGAGTGAGACCTTGTCTCAAAAATTGATTAATTGCAATAAAATAAAATAGCTAAACTTGGATAGGCAGTAGATATTTTTGCCCACTGGAGGAGGAACTCAGTCAAGCTCTTGCTTAACGACTTGATCCAGGGCATGAAAGATGAGCTGAGATTGAAGTGTCCACTTCCATACAAGAACATCAGTTTGAAGCCTGCTTTGGCGAAGGGTGTCGGAAAGCTGAGTCTCCATGGAGAGGGGGGTGACCTTGCTTTCAGTGTTCCCTTAGCTTCTGTGGATTTAAAACCACTCTGCTCCCCCAAATCCTTTTGTTTGGTTTCAGCCCATGTTCTTGACAATGCAGAGCAATTCTGAGCAGTCACAAAGCCTACTCTCTGTTCTCGTCCCTGCCAACTCCCATCCCCCATAATCTGACTCACTATTTCACCATCAGCTGGGGTCACACCACTAGTCTCTGTCCTATACCCCATGAAATGTAAATACTGTATCATAAGTAGAAGAAAATAATTTTTGTTTTCTAAAAATGCATTTTGAGATAGTTTAATGTAAATCTGACAGGAACATTCTGACGCCCCATTAGGAAAAAATTTTAATGGTTCCTCTTCATCGCCTTAATGTCTAAAGATCAGAAATCGCTGAGCAAACCCGCTTTTGTTTCCTTCCCAGAAACAATGCAAAACAACAGGTGGAGATAGTCTGGTCTTTGCCCTGCTGTGTGTGCCTCTGTAGCTCCTCCTGACAAACGTCTGGGAAAACAGCCTCACCCCACTCCTCTCTCTTCCCCATTTCCTTGTAGCTTTATTCCTTGCATTCTTTGGGTCTACTGAGCAGTGGGTGCTGAGGTGACGGGAGGAACCGGTAGTTCTGTAGCCTAGGAACTGCCTCAGTGTCTTTGCCAGAAAAAGGCAAAGAGGTGGACAGTCCAGGGCTCCTCCTTCCTACCTCAGGCCTGATCCATCGTGCCCTTGACTTTGCTGTCCCAAAGCTTCTTAGCTGACTTTGGCTTTCGCATTTGTTCTTTCCAGAGCTAGCTGATAAAGAGTGGAGGAGGAATGCCTCCTCCTAAGAGTCAGTTGAAAGAAAGACAAGAGAGTCACATCTTAGCTTTTGCACAAGGCATTCGTAGTCAGGAACAGGTTAGGGAATGGTCACTTCTGATTTTCCAAGAGTCGCTCCTTTTCTGCAGATATCTTGATTCCTTTGGGAAGACAAGAATTTTTCTTAATAACCAAGGTCCCTTAATGAGTTTTTCCTTCTTTGGATTCATCTCACTGGAGCACAGCCAAGATGGGCATGTTTATGGACAGTGCTCTAGATGTGAAAACAGATAGAACTGGTTTGTGGGACAGGGGCAGCTCGCTCAGGAGAGGGAATAACGCACGTCCCTTTTCTCAGAAGGCTTGTACTATGGCCATGACAGTGACATTGCCCTCACCATGATCCCTCTCCGAAGTGGTTGTCTTTCTTTACCTTGTGTCTTCTCTTGTAAAAATGAAACTCAAAAATAAAATTAATGTGTCAAATTTTGAAAAAAAAGAAAAAACTGAAAAAGCTAACATGAATTGTGTGAAATTGCATACTGCTGTAATGCTAACCTACAATATGTAATGCTATCTTGTATGTTGAATTTGTTAATGCACCACGAAAGTGCAAAATAAAGACTGATTCACATTAAATAGGCACAGTGACGTCCTCATGATTCTCTGGGAAGCTGGATGATTGTCAGTGAGGTTAACACTCAGACTCCAAAAGGATGTTCTAGGGCATGTTTTCCAAAGCGTGGTCCCCATACCACTTGATTCAGAATCATCTAAGGGCACTTGTTTAAAAATGCAGATTCCGGCCAGGTGCGGTGGCTCACGCCTGCAATCTCAGCACTTTGGGAGGCTGAGGCAGGCAGATCACAAGGTCAGGAGTTTGAGACCAGCCTGACCAACATGGTGAAACCCTGTCTCTACTAAAAATACAAAAAATTAGCCAGGCATGGAGGTGCATGCCTGTAATCCCAGCTACTTGGGAAGCTGAGGCAGGAGAATTGCTTGAACCCAGGAGGCAGAGGTTGCAGTGAACCGAGATTGTGCCATCGCACTCCAACCTAGGCAACCAGAGTGAAACTCAGTTTAAAAAAAAAAAAAAAATGCAGATTCCGGGCTCCCATCCTAGATCCTCTCATTTGGCAAGTGAGTTGGTTTGCTGCTTGCTCTAATCTTTCTGTTTTCCTCTTGAAATGTAATTTCTGAGACCATCACTACTAGAGGGAGAGATAATGGTTTTTAGTGCTGAGAATCAATCTGCCCCTTTAATTTGAAATATTTATCCCAAAAGCAATCCTGAGACGGCCAATTCTGTTCTCTCATTCATTCACTTATTTACTGTTTTGTTGTTGTTGTTGTTTTGAGGCAGAGTCTCACTCTTGCTGGAGTACAGGGGCTCAATCTTGGGTCACTGTAAACTCTGTCTCCTGGGTTCAAGCGATTCTCATTCCTCAGCCTCCCAAGCAGCTGGGACTACAGGTGCACGCCACCAGTTTGGCTAATTTTTGTATTTTTATTAGAGATGGGGTTTCACCATATTGGCCAGTCTGGTCTCAAACTCCTAGCCTCAAATTATCCTCCCACCTTGACCTCCCAAAGTGCTGGGATTACAGGTATGAGCCACTGCTCGAAGCCTCATTTACTATTACTGTTATTATTATTATTATTTTTTGAGACAGACTCATGCTCTGTTGCCCAGGCTGGAGTTCAGTGGTATGATCTTGGCTCACTACAACCTCTGCCCCGTGAGTTCAAGAGATTCTTCTGCCTCAGCCTCCCGAGTAGCTGGGACTACAGGCACGTGCCACCACAACCAGCTAATTTTTGTATTTTTAGTAGATGGGGTTTTAGCATGTTGGCCAGGCTGGTCTCAAACTCCTGGCCTCAAGTGATCTGCCTGCCTCAGCCTCCCAAAGTGCTGGGATTACAGGTGTGAGCCACCACATCTGGCCTATTTTAATTTTAAAAATCATTTTATTGGAGCATTTTGCACATATATAACTTGGTGAGTTTGGAGATAAGTACACACATGAAACTAAAGGTTAATCTCATTTATTTTTCAGAAATTCTATTTTTCTTCCTACAAGCTGATAGGCTTTTGAACCTGTCTATAAGATTCATTGTGTAGCCGGGCGCACAATTATGAGGACACGAAGGCATACTGGGTGCGGTGGATCACATCTGTAATCTTAGCACTTTGGGATACTGAAGTGGGCAGATAGCCTGAGGTCAAGAGTTCGAGACCAGTCTGACCAACATGGTGAAACCCCATCTCTACTAAAAACAACAAAATTAGCCAGGCGTGGTGACATGTGCCTGTAATCGCAGCTACTTGGAAGGCTGAGGCAGGGGAATTGCTTGAACCAGGGAGGTGGAGGTTACAGTGACCTGAGATTGCACCACTGCACTCTAGCCTGGGCAACAGAGCGAGAATCAATCTAAAAAAAAAAAAAAAAAAAAAAAAAAAGGAATGATCAATAGACTTTGGAGGACACAGGGGAAAGGGTGGAAGAGGGGTGAGAGATAAAAGACTACACATTGGGTACAGTGTACACTGCTCACGTGATAGGTGCACCAAAATCTCAGAAGTCACCGCTAAAGAACTTACCCACGTAACCAAATATCACCTGTTCCCCAAAAAAATCAATTAAAAAAAAAGAGAGAGAACAGTGTTTTTCTACAAAAAAAAAAAATTGAATTGTGTGAATTAATTGCTTATATAGTCAAAAGGTCAGTAGAAAATGGGTGATGCTTTTTTTTTTAAGAAGCAGTTTTTTGTTAAGTTCAGCTTTGTATTGAACACACTGTGAAAGAGGTTTAGTCAAAAAGACCAAAGCCCACGTCATCATCAGACTCCTCAGATTCTTCTTTCTTTGCTTGCACTTTCTTCTCCTGAGCTGAAGCAGCCGCAGTGGAGGGGCAGGACCTCCTGCGGGGGCAGCACCAGCTGCTGGAGCAGGTGCACTGGCCCCCGCATTGCAGAGGAGGCTCCCGAGGCTCACGTGTGCCTGGGCCTTTGCAAACAAGCCAGGCCTAAAAGGTTCAACATTTACACCCGCTGCTTTAATGAGGGCATTGACCTTATCCTCCGTGACGGTCACCTTATCGTCGTGCAGAATGAGGGCTGAGTAGATGCAGGCAAGCTCGGAGACGGAGGCCATGGTGAGGGTAAGTGTGGGGCTAGCGCTGCCTGACGCCATGCTGGTCGTCGGATGAAGTGAGGGCCTCACCCCAACTCGGCCTTAGCTTCCTCCGAAGGACCAAGCACTTGGCAGCAGCTGAGGAGGAGGAGTTTTTGCTCTTGTTGCCCAGGCTGGAGTGCAGTGGCATGATCTTGGCTCACGGCAATCTCTGCCTCACGGGTTCAAGTGATTCTCCTGCTTCAGCCTCTCAAGTAGCTGGGATCACAGTCATGTGCCACCATGCCCGGCTAATTTTGTATTTTTAGTAGAGATGGGGTTTCACCCTGTTGGCCAGGCTGGTCTCGAATTCCTGACCTCAGATGATCCACCTGTCTAGGCCTCACAAAGTGCTGGGAATATAGGTGAGTCACTGCACCCGACCTCTTGGGATTTTATTAAAGTTGAGGGGGTAATTTTGGTTTGTCTTCTCAGCATGTAGACTGCCAAATCTCAGCATCAGACCCCAAATTTCCTTTGTGGATCTCACTGTGTCAGTTTCAGTTCATGTGGTCCAGGGATTAAAGACTGAGACCTGGGCCGGACACGGGGGCTGATGCCTGTAATCCCAGCACTTTGGGAGGCCGACGGGGTGGATCACCTGAGGTCAGGCGTTTGAGACCAGCCTGACCAATTGGTGAAACCCCGTCTCTACTAAAAAAGTACAAAATTAGCTGGGTGTGGTGGTGGGCGCCTGTAATTCCAGCTACTCGGGAGGCCGAGGCAGGAGAATCACTTGAAGCCAGGAGGCAGACGTTGCAGTGAGTCAAGATCGTGCCGTTGCACTCCAGCCTGGGCAACAAGCGTGAAACTCCGTCTCAGAAAAAAACAACAACAACAACACTGAGGCCTGGCTAACAAAGCATAGTGTCCTCCTGGCCACAATGCCTGGCACAGGTGCAGGCACAGGCACGTGACCTAAGCAGGCCTAATCAGAACCAGGCTCAGGGCCTTTCTTTTTATTTATTTATTTATTTTTTGAGACAAAGTCTCGCTTTGTCACCCAGGCTGGAGTGCAATGGCACGATCTTGGTTTACTGCAACGTTCACCTCCCAGTTTCAAGCGATTCTCGTGTGTCAGCCTCCTGAGTAGCTGGGATTACAGGCACGTGCCACCACGCTAGGCTAATTTTTGTATTTTTAGTAGAGATGGGGTCTCATCATGGTGGCCAGGCTGTTCCTGAACTCCTGACCTCAGGTGATCCACCTGCCTCGGCCTCCAAAGGTGCAGGGATTGGGGCCGGGTGCAGTGGCTCCTGCCTGTTATCCCAGCGACTCGGGGGAGGCTGAGGCAGGAGAATCACTTGAACCCGGGAGGCAGAGGTTGCAGTGAGCCGAGATCAGGCCGCTGCACTCCAGCCTGGGTACAGAGCACGACTCTATTTCAAAAAATAAAAAAGTGCAAGATTATGGGGAAGCCATTGCACCCGGCCCCACCCATCTAATTTTTTTTTTTTTTTTTTTAAGATGGGGTCTCACCGTGATGGCCAGGCTAGTCTTGAACTCCTGACCTCAGGTTGATCCACCCACCTCAGCCTCCCAAAGTGCTAGGATTACAGGCGTGAGCCACCGCACCCGGCTTAATTTTTAAATTTTGTTTTGAGATAGTGAGATGAGGGTCTTACTCTCTTGCCCAAGCTGGTCTTTTTTTTTTTTTTTTTGGAGACAGTGTCTTGCTCTGTTGCCCAGACTAGAGTGCATGGCACCATCTTGGCTCACACCAACCTCTGCTTCCTGGGTTCAAGTGATTCTTGTGCCTCAGCCTCCTGACTAGCTGAGACTACAGTCGCACACCACTACGCCCGGCTAATTTTTTTTTCTTTTTTCTTTTTTTTTTTTTTGAGATGGAGTTTCACTCTGTCGCCCAGGCTGGAGTGCAACGGCGTGATCTTGGCTCACTGCAGCCTCCATCTCCCAGGTTCAAGTGATTCTCCTGCCTCAGCCTCCCAAGTAGCTGGAATTAAGGCAACTGCCACCATGCCTGGCTAATTTTTTGTATTTTTAGTAGAGATGGGTTTTCATCACATTAGGCTGGTCCTGATCTCCTGACCTCATGATCCACCTGCCTCGGCCTCCCAAAGTGCTGGGATTCCAGGCATAAGCCACTGTGCCAGGCTTTTTTTTTTTTTTTTCTAATGGAGTTTCGCTCGTTGCCCAGGCTGGAGTGCAATGGCGCGATCTTGGCTCACTGCAACCTCCGCCTCCCAGGTTCAAGCTATTCTAGTGCCTCAGCTTCCCAAATAGCTGGGATTACACGCAGACACCATCACGCCTGTCTAATTTTTGTATTTTTAGTAGAGACAGGGTTTCTTCATGTTGGCCAGGCTGGTCTCAAACTCTCCACCTTAGGTGATCCGCCCACCTTGGCCTCCCAGAATGCTGGGATTACAGGCATGAGCCACTGTGTCCCACCACGGCCGATAGTTTTTTAACCTTCCCCCTTCTAGTAGTCCCCAGTTTTTATTGTTGCCATTTTTATGTCTGTAAGTACTCGATGTTTAGCTCCACTTACTAGTGAGAACATGTGATATTTGGTTTTCTGTTCCTGTGTTAATTTGCTTAGGATAATGGCCTCTTATTAATTTATTAGTCAACAAATATTTATTGAGTGTTTACTATGTCCCAGGCACTAGGGATACAATACATTGATGAGAAAGAGTGCTGTTCTTGTAGAGTGTAGTAGAGAACAATATAAATCAAATAATTGCACTAATAAATGTATGATTACAAATTGGGAAATGCTCTAAAAGAAAAGAAACAGCCCAGGCATGATGGCTTACACTTGTAATCCCAGCACTTTGGGAGGCTGAGGTGGGTGGATCACCTGAGGTTGGGAGTTCGATACCAGCCTGGCCAGCATGGAGAAACCCTAACTCTGCTAAAAATACAAAATTAGCCAGGCGTGGTGGCACATGCCTGTAATTCCAGCTACTTGGGAGACTGAGGCAGGAGACTCACTTGAACCCGGGAGGCGGAGGTTGTGGTGAGCTGAGATTGCGCCATTGCACTCCAGCCTGGGTAATAAGAGCAAAACTCTGTCTAAAAAAACCCGAAAGAAACACAGGTAAATGCAACACTCCAGGGTAATATTACTGGGAGTAACATGACCCTTGCAAGTGCTGTTTGTGGATTTCTCTACATGCCTTAAAGTCTGGAGTGATTCACTTTTCATATTTTCTGTTTGGTGTATTTTATCCTCCCTGTGAGAGGAAGAGAGAATGGAAGGAGAATCAATTCCTGCTCTTTGAAAGTTTCAGTGGAGGAACTAAAAAATATTTTCAAACTACAAGCTGATATAAGCACATTATAAGAAAACTGGGGCCAGGATCGGTGGCTCACGTCTGTAAACCCAGACTTTTGTGTCTGGGTTTTTTCAGTCACTTTGGGTGGCTGAGGTGGGCTGATCACAAGGTCAGAAGTTCGAGACCAGCCTGATCAACATGGTGAAAAAACCGTGTCTCTACCAAAAATACAAAAATTAGGCCAGGCATGGTGGCTGAAGCCTGTAATCCCAGCACTTTGGGAGGCCAAGGCGGGTGGATCACGAGGTCAAGAGATTGAGACCATCTTGGCTAACATGGTGAAACCCCGTCTCTACTATAATACAAAAATTAGCTGGGCATGGCGTTGTGCACCTGCAGTCCCAGCTACTTGGGAGGCTGAGGCAGAATTGCTTGAACCCAGGAGGTGGAGGTTGCAGTGAGCCGAGATCTCGCCTCTGCACTCCAGCCTGGCGCTGGGCGACACAGTGAGACTCTGCCTCAAAAAAAAAAAAAAAAAATTAGCTGAGAGTGTAACATGCCTGTAATCCCAGCTACTCAGGAGGCTGAGGCAGGAGAATCACTTGAACCAGGGAGTTGGAGGTTGCAGTGAGCTGAGAGTGTGCCATTGCACTCCAGCCTGGGCAACAAAGCGAGACTCCGTCTCAAAACAAACAAACAAACAAAACTGGGACCAGGTGCAGTAGCTCACTCCTGTCATCCCAGCACCTGGGGAGGCTGGGGCAGGAGGATTGCTTGAGCCCAGGAGTTCAAGACCAGCCTGGGCAGCAGTGAGACCTCGTCTCTACAAAAAATGAAAAACTTAGCCAGGCATGGTGGTGTGCACCTGAAGTCCTGGCTACTTGGGAGGCTGAGGTGGGACATCCCTTGAGCCCAGGAGTTCAAGGGTTCAGCAAGTAATGAAGTTCAAGGCTTCACTGTGACACTGTGCTCCAGCCTGGGTGACAGAGTGAGACCCTGTCTCAAGAAAAAAGAAAAAGAAAATTGGAAAATAGAAAAAAGAAAAAGTCAAGATTCCAAAATCTTAGCAATTATTTTGTCTCCTCTTTATTTTTTATTATTTATTCACTTATTTTTATAAGCAGAGATAGGGTCTTGCTCTATTGATCAAGGTCTTGAATTCCTGGCCTCAAGCTAACCTCTTGCCTCAGCCTTCCAAAATGCTGGGGTTACAGGCATGAGCCACCATGCCCAGGCCCATTTTGCCTTCTGAATTTATTTCCTGTGCATATTTTTCCTGATACATCACTTGAGATAAATGTAGAAAATATGTAATAAAAAAAAAAAGTACAAGTTATAGAAATAGTGGGAAACCCACTTAGAAGCAAGCATTGCTAATTTTGGCACATCTTCCAATTTGTTTTAATTATCTTATGATTGCAATCATGGTATGTATATAATTTTGTATATTACTTTTTTCTAGATGACAGTCTTAAAAATAACATCATTATATAACAATGATGGTAAGATTATCTTGGCACTCAGGATACTTTTGGCTACAATTAACAGGAAACTCAATTCAAGTTGGCTTAAACGTTAAGACAATGCATCAGGTCACCTAACTGGAAGTCCAAAGGTGGGGCAGGCTTCAGAGCTGACTTCTGCAAAGGTCACTAATACTATCAAGGACTCAGATTCCTTCTGCGGGCCCACCCTGAGGTCCAGTGTCACCTTCATCCTGTGGCTTTCATCTGATGAACCGCTCCCAAGGCTCCTTGCTTCCTCCTTTACCTCTGGGTGGAAAGAGATGGCGGCTCAGGACCTCTCCCAGAAAAATAAGGTAGCCTTATTCCCAGAACAATTTCTGAAAAGCCTCTGGCAATCCTCTCCTCTGGTTTTGCTGATCCAAAATGTATCCAATGGTCGTTTCTGAACCAAACATTGACGAGGATGAAATTATCTTTAGATCACTTAGGACTGCCCTGGAGCTGGGTGTGGGAGAAAGGTGAATTCTTTTTTTTTTTTTTTTTTTTTCCTTAGGGTTATCTTCTATGTTTACATAATTTTCTTTCTAATTTTTTTTTTTTAAGAGAGAGAAAGAAGTAGAATAAAAGAGAAAAAAGAAAGAGAAAGAGGGAGAGAGAACGAAAATCTTGCTCTGTTGCTCAGGATTTCATTTAAATCTGTAAAATGCTTATGCAATTACTAAAAAGTGATT